>BMAU01000644.1:0-75061 GCA_019973935.1 Trichonephila clavipes | reverse complement strand
AATTTTCAATGTAGAGATCCAAAGAAAAAATATTGCATGGAAAAAATGCAATGAATCATAATGCGGTCGATAAAGGGTTAAAGGAAAGTGACACCAAACTCGGCTTAGGAAAATCGTTTCGTTTGCAACTCGACAACGATATTAAGCATACCGCTGAGATTGTGAAGCTTTGGCTCTTATATAATGTCCCAAATCAACTGCACGTGACCCCGCAGTCATCTGATTTGAATGTTACAGAACACCTATGAGATTTGCTGGAATATAGGATTCGTCAACACAATGTATCTAGCAAGGATGTGCTGAACAGTACTCTTAAGGAACAATAGAAGAAGATAAGCGCCGAAGAGACCACCAGATTTGTTAGTTCAATGCTGAAACGACTTCAGGAGGTTCTCAAATGATGAGATTACCAACTAGCTACAATAAATAGCTCATTATTCCCTTTTCAGAAAAATTTTATATTTACTACTGAAACAGTGAATGCAGACTTTTTCTACTTGATTTTTGTTAGTACCGCTACAAACCTGTCTTTATTTTAAAATCTGTGAAGGCAAACCAAATTAACTTTTATTATTCTGAATACTTAAAATGAACTAAATAAATATAAGTAATTTTAAAAATCTTCCAGTTTATGAAATGAATTTCTTTTTTAGTTGTTCATGTAAGCAATAGTACGTGAACGCAGACTTTTTCTAGCTAGTGTATATGTATAATCAGTTACAATATTTACTAAATTACTCTAGATCAGTGATACCCAACCAGCGGCCCTTTCTCAGTGGTCTGGTCTTGGCTCGTTGCACTCACAAATTTAGTTCTTTAAGAACAATGCGTTAAAAATTTAGCGAGAAATTATATCAATTTTACTATCGATTTATTTATTTTTTTGGTAATTGTAATATATATATATATATATATATATATATAGTGTAAGCAAATAAAAGTGGAACAGCAACATTTTTATGGTCGACACTAATTCAATTCCTACTCTTATAGCTCACACTCTCTCTATATTTATTTATTTATCTTGGTGCAACTTTCAATCGTTAATAAAATGCATTTTTAAAACGCTTGATTGAGCTGAAATTTATACATATGATTATTTAGGATGACAATACAGTAATTTAATTATAATTAAGAAAAGTCGATTAAGACTAATTACTTAAAGAATTACAAATACAGCCACGTTGGCATCATTTTTGGCGACTTGTGTCAAAACTTGAAAAGGTATTTTTCTCACGTTTTAATGAAATCAGTTTAACATAAATTTTGTAGAGAAAATTGTTTTGGATAACAATACGATACTTTAATGATAACTAATAAAAATTAATTACCTCTTAATGTTATGATTATATCGTATGTATATGCATATTTATATTAATTGTAACTATTTAACAAAAAGTAGCTAAAATAAATTTTTCTTTGTTGATCTAAGAAGGAATGGACTTGATTTTTTTATATTACTTGTTATATATATTGATATCATTTTAAATTATTGTAATTTCGGTAATTTAAATTATTGTAAATATTGTAATTTCATTTGATCCTTTTCCATCTTTTAGTACCTTCAGCGAGTCTTTGCATTCGCCAATTCGTAAGAGGATAATCTCACATGGATATAACATTAGTTTAATTTCCTTACTAAATTAATTATTTGTTAATAAAAAAGTACATTGTCTATTATTTTGAATAAAATACATTTCAGAGACATTTTCAAGCTAACTGTGTGTAACGATTGATTTATTAAAATCTTTGACTTTTTTCATTTTGGATTTTTAGAAACTTATTGTTAAAAAATAATGAAAGATTTTGGTTTTATGGAAAAATAGTTTTACACTCAAAAGACCTATGTAACGCCAAGATATAGAGAAGGAAAAGAAACCAGTCAGACAATGAAATAAGTGGAAGAAATTTGAAAAAATGGAATTTGAATGACATCATTGTAGCAATCACTCACATCGTACGCGTATACAGCGTATTGTAAGTTCGGAATTTAAATAGTGAAATAAGATTCTTTAGATCATTTCTCATCTTTTGTACTTTCGGATGGCGTTTTTTCAGCAACTAGTGGTTCGTGAAAAGATAGCCTCGCTTCGATAGATACGTTTGTTTAGCTATGAATTTAAAAACACGCATCCAATAATAAAGAGTGTTTTTTTTTCAGGTATAGAAGTTTAAGTTGGCATTACTTTCCAAGATGGCGACCGATTTAACAGCTGTCAAGTGATTTATTCTCAGTTTGGTTTGGCAATTCATCAAAACGATCATCAAGAAATGCGTAGATTCGTCGAATGGGCCCAAAACGAGATTGCCGTTGTTCCCGATTTTCATAAGCGAATTTTGATTAGCGATGAAGCGCACTTCTGGTTGAATGTCTGCGTCAACAAACAAAACTGCCGCATTTGGAGTGAAGCTAATCCACAAGTGTATGTCGAAACACCGTTACATCCAGAAAAACTGACTGTTTGGTGCGCTTTATGGGCTGGTGGAATCCTTCTTCAAAAACGATGAAGGCCACAACGTTACAGTCAATGATGATCGGTATAGAGCCATGATTACTAACTTTTTCATTCCTGAATTGAACAATCATGATGTCCAGGAGCTGTGGTTCCAACAAGACGGCGCAACATGTCACACAGCTCGTGCCACAATCGATTTATTGAAAGACACGTTTGGTGACCACCGCCACGTTTTGGACCTATTGCAGTGAGTTTTGAGTGAAGATTAACGTCGCACTGTTCAGCTGCACGAGGGCTTTTCGACGGATAATTTTGAACCATGGTCATTGACGTGGACGACACCTTCTGTGCTGGCACCCCCTCTAAACCACACCACACCAACGGGAGGACATTTCAACTCTCGACAGATTTTTCAGCCACGCTGACCAACCGGGTCTTTAGTGGTACTGGGCATTGAACTCGTGACAAAGCCAGCCACGATCCGATGCCTATGTTTTTACCGCGGCCACGTTTTGGACCTTAATTGGCCTCCAAGATCTTTGATTTAACACCGCTAGACTATTTTCTGTGGGGCTATGTAAAAAATATTGGTCATCGGATAAATTTCCACAAACGCTTGACCATTTGAAGACAACATTCGCCGTGTTATTGCCGATATACGGCCACAAATGTTGGAAAAAGTCAGCGAAAATTGGACGTCCAGATTGGACAGCCGAGCCATATTTGCCAGAAATCATATTTAAAATGTAATGTCACAAGATTATCTTTCGAATAAAAAAAAAAAATTCATGTCAATCAAATAATACATCGTTGTTTTATTGCAATTTAAAGTTCTATACCTCTAAAAAAACACCCTCTATAAAGCCGTTTCAAAATAGCAAACTGTAAGAATTTTTTTATACATTATTTATCAAAAATTATTATAAATTACGATTTTTTTCTAAAAGAACGGTAAAGCAGTATTGCTTTCTATTATTCGTTATTAAACTAATTATTTAATAATAAATTCGTACATTGCCTGTTTTCATGGGGAAAAGATTGGATTAGCTTTGCAAATTGTTAATCGAGAATATAAATTTGAAAAAAGATATTCTCCCTACGAAAAAAAGAGATTTATGCTCGGAAAGGCCCGTGCAAAGCCGGGTCGAAAGGAAGGAAAGGAAACCTGTTTGTGTGTGTGTGTGTGACAGAGGGAAAAAAGTGGAAGAAAATTTAGAAAAGGGAATTTAAGTGACATAAATATAGAAATCTCTCACATCACGCATACACACCCATAAGTGCTGGCGTCCAAAGAGAAACGAAAAATTTCCATGGGGAATAAAGTTATACCCTCGGAAAAAGCCCGTGCAATGCTGGGCTAAACGGGGGAGGGGGGCAGATCCATCCGACGGACAAAGAGGTTTAAGAATCTTCAAAAAAGAGAATTTTAAAGAAATTGATACAGAAAGCCCGCACAAAAGAGGAAGAGCTGGCACTGAGAAGGGAAGGGGAAACTTCCAAGGCAAAAAGCTACACACTTGAAGAAGCTTGTGCAAGTATGTATGTAAAGTAAAAGTATGAGAATCAAAATTAGAAAATTCAGCATTCGATTGCTTTTTTGTGGCACTTTTTTCTCCCTTCTTCTTATATATTTTTATTTTTTATGAACTTTCTAAATGAAACAAAAAAAATGCTTTACTGTTAGAAATATATGTGATTTATGGAGCAAAAGGTAATTTTTTTTTCTTTTAAGTTAAATATTGAAAATTCACCAACAGGGTTATTCTTGAAAATTTCTCTGAAGTATTCGATCAATTCTAAAAGCTACCATATGAGTATAATTTCAAGTACTTAGCATCTAAGATTTTTTTTTTCATTTTACCATGAAGTTTTTAAGCTGCATCGTTGCATGTAGTTGTTGTTGTTTCTAATGCCACCTGGTCATGCAAAGGCCAGATCAAGGCCCATGAAATTCAACATGGCAAAAGGCTAAGTGACGCCTGTCGTTAGCCGTAGATTTGAGCACCATACAAGTGACAGAACGATTTAGCTCGTTTCCTCCCCAATTTTGAGACAGAAAACCCTGGGGGCAGGGGCCTCCCAACTTTCTTCTCCTTCCATCAGCCTTACGAGAGGTTTTGCATCTCGACGGCTACCTAAAGTACCCCATGCTGTGAAGGCACTATATATTTACAAATATCCATGCCTTCTCCGGGATTCCAACCCAGGCCCTACAGCACAGCGGTCAGCGTTGCTAACCACTATACCAGAATGGCAAAAAATGACTTTTACTCTCTATTTTGATACGGAGTATGGACATTCTTTGGTGTACAAAAATATCTGATATTAAATTTACTTTATTAAAATTTCAAATAGAATATATCAGTTCAAAAAATGAACAATGAAGTTTTCCTGTCAAATTATTTGAAAAAGTCTAAAAATGACGAAATTTTTAAAGGGATAAATAACATGTCTGCTTTAAAAATATTTAAACTTCTTTTAAAATCGAAGAAAAAAATATACTTTTAAAATTTTACTTCAGGCATTCTTTAGTGATGATATTTTGGAAAAAAACATACTTATTATAAATAAGGTAATTAATGTTTAATTATGTATTATTTGAAAGTATAAAAAAGATGGAAATTACAATTATTCTTTTAATCAAATGTGGTTACTTACACTTTATTTACAGTAAGATAATATAAATATATAATTATATTTTTTATTAATAAGATTAGCAATTCAGTAATTTATTCGCAAACGATATCCGAAAACTAAATAAAGCGATGTGGATATAATAAAAACGTTAGCTTCTTAAGCGGAAATCGTGTCCGAAGGCTGAGTAATGCTATGTTGACATAATAAAAACATCAGCTTCCCAAATGAAGGTGTCTGTAGACAAGGTAAAGTTATGCGTCAGTATCCTAAGCAAGGACGGTGTTTGTAGACAAGGTAAAGCTATTCGTGAGTATCCTAAGCAAGGACGGTGTACGTAGACAAGGTAAAGCTATTCGTGAGTATCCTAAACAAGGACGGTTTTTGTAGACAAGGTAAAGCAATTCGTGAGTATCCTAAACAAGGACGGTTTTTGTAGACAGGGTAAAGCTATGCATCAGTATCCTAAACAAGGACGGTGTATGTAGACAAGGTAAAGCTTTGCGTCAGCATCCTAAGAGAGAACGGTGTTCAAAGACAGGGTAAAGGTATATGGATAAAATAAAAACGTGAGATCCCCAAGCGAATACCGTTTCTAAGATAGTGCAAAACTATATTAATACAATGAAAACTTCCAATTCCTAGGTTTTCACACAGAAAGGCTTTAATTATATAATCGGTATTCAATCGTACATGATTAGTGAGTTCGAACTTGATTTTTTTTACTTATTTTCAGACAATTTCAAATGAGTACTGAGTTTTTGATGCATCTTGTTAGTATAGGTTTATTTTATGATTTCATTAACATGTTTATAAATAAAATTGGTTGAGCTATTGAAAGCTGTATAATGCTGTTAACTGTCATTACCTAATTACGTAGAAACGAAATATTTAAATCCGTACAATCAGATTTCATTTCAAATTTTCAAGCTTTGAAATGTTTCAGAGCATACTTCAAGTAATGAAATAATAAAAATTTAGATTCCGTTTTTGTGATGTATACAAATTTAATATTTCTGATAGAGCTTGGCAAGTTTTTGTATGTCTAAAATAATAATTTAATTATTCTCTAGAACTGTAAAAACAACTTTTTAGCTCAATTTTTTTCTCTTTAGTTGAACATGAATATAGTATCTCGAAATACATATTTGATGGAAATCACTGGATAATTTCCCCTTGAAAAATTATAAAATATCTTGCAATTTTTAAAATTCTAAATTTTGTACTTTTTTCATATGTATAAAATTAATTGTAAAATATTGGATACTATTTAGAAAAGAAAAAAAGGGTTTTTCTTCATTATATTCACAGGCAGCTTTAATAAAAGTATGACAAATTTATAAGTATACAGTGAAGTAGTTTTTAACTGTTCACGTAAAGGTTATTCGTTACCCGCCAAATTGTTTCAAATTGTAGCCAAGTTGAGGGATAGCACTGATATTTATCGTTTGGTAATATATGTCGTGGTTAAGTTATGATTTTTATTTATTTTTTAGGTATACTTTTATTAGGGTAAACATATATTATTAATTTTAAGCAATTCGATTTTTAAAAATAATTAACCACATTTCTATTTGGGACACAGTTTTATTGCAATATTCTATTTTTGTAATTTCCGTTGGATAATAAGATATCTCAGAAATTACTGGTGAGTGCAAGAATTAAATTTTTAAAGTGAGTTTCACGATAAATTATTACGGATTAATTGGTTTACTAAATTCGCTCGTTTGATAATTTTTACTTTTTTTAAGGGATTGAATTTCTTTTTTTAAACCTTAGTTAAGATTTTACTGATTTCACTCAATAAGAAATATGATAAATCTGGTAAAGGCGTAACACAAAAACTGTTTCTCAAAAAGTAATAAAAAGGGAGTTCGCGCGAATTTTTTTATTGCGAATCTTACGATGAGAATCCGAACTAACATTAGGATAAATCTGCCAGACAGATATTTTTTTATTGGTAACAGATTGCGAATTTTTACTGTTTTATTCCATTCCTACTATTATGTATATAACTCACACTCTCTATATATTTATTTATTTATCTTGGTTTAATTTTCAATCGTTAATAAAATACATTTTTAATCACTCAATTGAGCTGAAAGTTTATATACATGATTATATTTTGGATGACAGTAAGACTCCTCTGAATCATCATGCCAGATCGACCGTGTAATAATCCCTTGGGGATTATTTCAAGGAAAAATCCGTCACCCGCGCAAAGCAAGGTGCGCGGCAGATCAGAACTCGTTTAGACTTATGTAAAGTGTGGGCTGTTTTTGTGATGTAACGTGTATATGTTTAAATAATTGTTAAAACTGATAAATTTGTTTGGCCAAAATGAAGGCTTGCTTACTCAATGATGCAAACTTTACTGGCGCAGTTGGCAAAAATCTGCAAACATATTAAATTAACGTAAATTAAAAAAAAAAAAAAGTAAAGCGCTC
The DNA here is from genome assembly GCA_019973935.1 of Trichonephila clavipes. Classification (NCBI taxonomy): domain Eukaryota; kingdom Metazoa; phylum Arthropoda; class Arachnida; order Araneae; family Nephilidae; genus Trichonephila; species Trichonephila clavipes. Next base: position 67,524 of record BMAU01000644.1, on the reverse strand, counting down.
GTCTTCACAAAAACGGAAGCCACTTTTGAATAAAAAAATAAGGTAAGAGCCTCATTTTTATATAATATCACTCTTCAATTTGTAATCAGAGATAAATAAAATATTAATTTATGTCGACGAGTTCTCAAAATGAATGTGTAAAATGTTTTTTTTTTTTTGCCATATCAGTAATATAAATGGTTAACTTGTTTGGATACGGCAGCATTCGATAAATTTCGTAAATAACACGACATGTGTTAAGTATATTAGATAATTAAGTTTTGTTGTTTGTTTGAATACATCAGTATTCTACATGATAAATTTGTTTGAATACATCAGTATTTTACATGATAAATTTGTTTGAATACATCAGTATTCTACATGATAAATTTGTTTAAATACGCCAGTATTCGACAAATTTCGTAAATAGCACGACATGTGTTAAGTATTTGAGATAAGTAATTTTGTTTGCTGTTGAAATACGTCAGTATTTTAAATTGTAAATTTGTTTGGATACGCCAGTATTCGATTAAAAGTATAAGAACCATTTGTTGTTATCTTATACAGTATTCCTGTATTAAATAACTTTTTGTGTTAAGTCTTGCATACGCCAGTGTTCAACAAATTTTTGAGAGTAATAAGATTCGGATTAATTTTTGAAGTTACTTCGTTTCCAGGTTATTCATATATTTAGAGTTAATTTTTTTTCTTTTCCCGCTAGATGTTTTAATTGAAATATTTGGTTGAAATATAATGTATTCCAAAGACTATTTTTACGAGTCATCTAAATGTAGTAGCAATAATGTGAAATTATATGATACATGCAAACCGTTGAAGCGATGAATCAATAAAAACCTCTACACTGGAAATCATTTTTTATGTTGTTGTGGAACAGTTTCATTTTGATTTATTTAAGTATAATGCAAAACATTTTTTTAATAAAAGTTTTTGTGGAATTGTTTGGGAAAAATATTTTTCTTTGTGACACTTTGATTGGTTCTCATGTCATAAAATGTCATTCTAAAAAAAAAAAATTCCTTTACTTAAGATTGAGATAGTGTATAAATTGTGATTATTTTTTGATTGTCATATTTTACTCTATTTTATTTGTGATTTAATTAATTACGATATAATACTTGGATATGTTTAGACCAAACGATATTTGATTTTGTATTTGGGTACTTAAGATTGCATTAATATCATATGACATAACTTAAATGTGAAGTTTTAGTTTAGTTACATATTGAGAGGAGTAGTTGTAGCAAAAGTTTATTTTTCTTTCTCATTTTCGTGATTTTATTATTGAGTAGATAGGTAAACAAGTAGTAAAAATGGCTTATTTAGGTAAGGCACGAAAGGAGGATCTTAGGCTATTGGCAGAGGAGAGCTGAATCTTAATGTAAGGGATAAAATGAAAATTGCAGATATGAGTAAACTAATTACCACACACCCAGATTATGATGAGGAGTTTAGCAAATATATTTATATAAGCTGTAGCATATATTTTAAATTTTTCATAAATTTATCTTTGAATCTATGAATATTAATTTCGTAATTTTTTCTGTGTTCGTATTTTTTTGCAAATTAAGAAAAAATTTGATGAACTAAATATTTCTATAATAAATTCTTTTTTCAACCAATCATTAATCAAGTTCTTATTTTTGATGATTCATATTACTTGTAAATGAAAATAAAGATAGAAAAATATACATTTGACTAAATCTTCTTTTCATATAGCTCTCAAAATAAATACCTTTAAAAACATTTTGTTAAATAAAAAGAGAGAGTGCAGTTTATAATACGATTTGTATGAGTCTTGCACACCATGCGGCATGTGACAGCCTTGAATAATTTTGCGGCCCCCCTGTGAGATTCTTCACAACTTTACAAAATTCGACTATAATGTACAATATTTTTTTGTATAAAAAGTGTGTGTGAGGGATTATTTGTAAAAAATAAATCCCATAAATGTTATTATTTTATCACGCCGCATATGTTACTGCGAATCTTTTTTTTTTCTAAATTGAAATTTATCAAACATAAATCGTGCTCAAACATAACGCACGAAAATCTGCACCATCAATTACGATACGCAAATACACATGCATTGAGATCAACTTGCAAAAACTAAGTGAAAGATTTGAGAAACAGATATCACACTAATTAAATAAATTAAACAATATTTGATTATTGCATTATTATTATACTATCTACGTCTCTGTATACATGAAAAACAATGAAAACAATAATATATCATTCTATTTTAAATTTCCACTCCAACAAATGTTTGCAATGGATCCAAATCTAATATAAAGATATATATTTTATATGCGGCCCGCGGAATTGCAAAATTTTTCCGAAGTGGCCCAGAGAGGTGGGGGGGGAGCCCAACTTAGATCAAAGCTAGGAACTTTGCTTCTACTTTTATTGTTGGGGGACAAACTACCGGTTTCAGAGTGGCGAGGGGAAACGTCCCTCCTTTCATTTTAGGGGGGTGTATGTCCGACTGAAGCCGATAAACGTTACATTCCCGAGCGTGACGTTCATTCAAGTTCACTCTCAAGCAAATCGCGTCACTAGAAGTTATCACTTCAAAAACGCACAATTGAACACATAATTTAAGATTACATAGATACTAATTTCATGTTTTTACTACAAAAATACATTAAAAGTAACTTAAACATTGATATAAGTCTAAATTTAATGAGATTTTGGAAAGTTAAAAAATTTAATTTGAATTATAATGAATTTTTTTTTTAAATTTAGTTTTTAGAAACTAATGGGACTTTTACTTAAAGTGCATTTTGAAAGAGTTTTTAAAATAGAAATTAAATTATATTTAGAATTTAAATATAAAATTGTAATAGGAATATGAGATGTTGTTGTGCCCTACCCGAAGTGAAGGACTGGAAGTTTTGCCAGTGCCTGAGACAAGTCGGATTTCTTCATGATAGATGGAGACACCCTCTTTCTCCACAATGTAAGCATGAGACTGGAGGGGAGAGAAATATACTCTTGCACCCTGCACCCGTGGTTTCTGCTGGGACCGGCCAAAATAATTTCGGACCCACTGATTTAACGAGCATGTACTCCACGTATACTAGGAGGGTAGTTGGTGACATCGGGCATCGAAACTACTTCCTCCGGTTTACAGTCCAATGCCCTAACCACTAGGATATCCACGGCCCTAGAAATATCAAATATCCATATAATATTCTTATGAATTTTGTGTAATTTATACTTAACTGTATCCTAAAATAGGGTAAACAAGAGTTGGATCTACATATTTAGTAGGTTAATATTACTTTCTGTTGCGCAATTATTTTATGATAAAACTAATGTTCGCAAGCAACGTCGTCCCTTACATTTTAATGTAGTTCAGTGCTTCTCAAACTTTCAATACTTGTGACCCAATATTCAATCATAATTTTCATCGCGCCCCCTCCACACAATAACAATGTATTGAATTGAATAATACAATACTTTGACGCTTAAGTTTCAATTCGACTTTAACATTTTAGATGCAATCGCGTATATAAACGTCTCGTTCAGCCAAAGCGTTATTTGTTCTGGACGTATGTATACGTTTTTTCGAAATGCGATCTTTTATGTTCACTACCATCCATAAAGTTATTCCGAAGGCTTTGGGGATGTAATCAAAAGATGTTGACAGCGTTTGCGAAGGCTTTGGGAATGTAATCAAAAGATGTTGACAGTGTTTGCAAAGGAATTACTAATTTTAGAGGATTTGCGATCTGGGCGAAATATTGGAGTACAGCCAAGTTGGCATCATTTGGTTGACCATTTTGGTGACCATGTGTATGCTTCTTGAAAATGATGACAACTTCAAATGAATTCCAAGATCATTTGTTGAAATTTTGCAGATTGTTCAAGAAAATGGCTAAAGTAACCAAGCAGCCTATAAATTGTGGTGGCTGGTAGAAACTTTGTTAGTTTTACTTCAGCTGTTAACGAGTTCACTTGCAAGTGGCTGCTTACACGAATAAACTTGAAGTACTTATATTTTTACGACACTGATAGTTCCATCTGAGTGCTGGAAATGTTTGAGAGTGATTTGAAACCTAATATATGAATTTTCTGATGTATTCTTTACTTTAAGGATTGTTTTTCTACAAAAAACTTCATCACCTTAATGAACTGTTTTACTCTCTTTCGAATTGATAGCATAAAATCCTCGAGCTCCGATCTTTGCAACAATATTGTTACTAGTTTTGAGTAAAATGGTGTAAATAATTTGTATTTGGATGTGTAATGCCTTTATCTTACACTAATCTATATTTAATTTACGTAAAAATTGTAATATTCACAAGCAGCGCTGTCATTTGCGTTATAGTGACGATTCAATGAGAACTTGGGTAAATCTTGAATAGAGATCTTTGTTGAAATATTGGCAATAGAGCCGAGTTGACGTCATTTTTAGCGAGTTAGGGACCCTCTCGATTCATCTAGAAATTAGTGGAGAAATACACTAATTCCACGCTCTATGACGCTAGCGGTTTTCTCGAAGTTTCTGCGGGGTCTATAAATAGAGATGCTCACCAAAACGAGAGTCAGTGTTGTTTCAACCAGCGATTAGTGAGCATTGTTTTGACTTCGATTAGCTTGGCTGCGGCTGTGAATAATCTTTTACATACGTGTATTGTAGACACTGTTAATTGTGTCTGAGTGCTGTTGAAGATGTATAGACCTTCTGAAATTTATTCTGTGAATATTGCTGCTGAATCCTGTATTTCAAAGATTGGATTTTTGTCAAATTGTTATCGCTCTTAGTAACTGTCTTTCTTCTTTGAAACTAATTTGCCTAAAATCCTCGAAGGCAATCAAAGTAACGTATTTATACTAATTTTCATAATTCCTATAATTATGTTTAATACATATAAGCAACCATTAACATGATTTTAGAACAGAATAAGATTTAATCACACCACTTCTGCATACATTTTCTCTCTGATTAGATATTAAATTTATATATTATACTCTTTTTTGATCCACTCTGGACATTGAATGATGTAAAGTAAAAGTAAACAAAATGTAAACAGAACTGAAACACATTTAACTTATCAATGCACTTAAGACATAATTTTGCCTCAAACCATTTATTATTTATACGAAAGTTATCTAATAAAAACATTTATTCTCCCTTTCCATTTTGAGCTTAATTTCTTTGCGGAACGAAATTATAGCTCTGAGAAATTGTAAATGAAACCAGTAACATGTTCTTCGTACAACGACACATTAAATTTGCTCTTTACCTTTTGTTGTATTTAATGCTTTAACAATACTCAAGTGGATATTTTATGGTTTTAGTGTTTCAGGGGATAAGAAATTTGGATGCAAATGCATTAGAAAATGTTTATATTATTTAGATACAATCTTAAGAATTCCACCTTGTTTGGTACAAGAAATGAACTAAATGTTTGTGATATAACATGATTCTCTTTTCCTGTTTAAGGATTCCCTGTACCTTAGTCTTTGATGTAAATTTATTTTATCCAATTTTATGTTTCATTTTTCTTTTAAAAATAAAATAGTCTTACAAGTAACATTTCACCTTTTAATAAAATATTGGAGTTAAACTAAACGTTATTTTTTTAATTTTTAAGTAAATATTTATGCTTTAAAATTTTTTTTTCATATTACATTTTCTTATTCAATATATCCAGAACTTGATAAAAATATGAACACTTATTTCATTTCTGGATATCATTTCACCATAGAAATTCAGGAAAATTCTTGAAATATACAAATCTTGAATATAAATTTGTGAAACGTACTTTATCATGTTTAAAATATTAATTTTTTACATGTATTAAACTGTTGAGTACAATTAAAATATAATATTGGTATACACATGTGTGAATATAAATACAACTTCTTTAAAACAGTTGCATTTCGATACACTGAAAACAATGCAAAATAATGCCTTGTTTTTAAAAATATGGTTCGAAAATTATTTTAAATATATTTATGTACATAAAAATTAACTATTTAAGCCCTACACGTTACAAAAAAAAAAAATTTATTCGTATTTGAAAAAAAAGCATTTATCGAAAACGTGCATTTATCTAAAACAATCATCAGTAGAAAAAAAATTTAACTTTAGTAATTTTATTTTCTTTACTCCCACACACAACAGATTCTTCTCAATTTGAAATAATTTCATTCCATTGAAATTCGAAAATAAATTTAGAATTCCTTTTATTTTCGTAAATAATGTTTGTTTGCTTAGAAATTATTTATTTATAACTATTCGTGCTAGAGAAAGTAAAACTGATTCGATATTTTTTTTTCTGAAACTTTTCTTGAATTCACAGCTATTTGTTCCCAATCCCAAAACGCAAATGTAGCAAAACAGATATGACTAAAATTATAACCAACTTTTTCTTAAAACTTTTTTTTTTTTATTATTCATTCGAAACTTATGTGTATGCGTTTGTAAATTCAACAAAACGAAGCCTTGTTTTTAGTAAATCTGAAACATTCTCACCCCATTATTTACCTTCATAATACTAAGAATACTGAAACTTAATTCTTATTTGCAACAATCTGATTACTAAAACTAATTGTTTTATCATCTATGGAAATATAAGAAGGTTTACGAATAATTGTTTCAAATTGATATTTTTGTGAGTTTATTAATACGAAATAAGAATTTTTAATACAAAATAAGCATTTCCAGTTACCATTATTTCGTCCTGGTACTATTTTTCACTTTTTCTTTTCTTTGTAATCATCTTACAATGGAAAGTAATGAACGTTTACAGGGTGGATATATACATATTTATATTACGTAATTTTTTTCTATACAAAAAGATAAACAGGGATTAAGAAGATCAAACAATATTATTTGTATAAGGCTGTTTCGTTAAATAACGCGTTGCATTACGTTATTTTACTTTTTTCAATATTAAAAAGTAAATGAATATTTTTTAAGTTTTCGATTACTTTTTTAACTAAAATGTCCGATATTTATAATTTTCCATCCGAACTACTGTTTTTCAATAACATTTATGTCTATTTTCTGCTTAAAAATCCTCTCATTTATTTTATATTAAAATTTTAAACTTTAGTTTCTTGTCCAAATCATGTCCGATTGCATTAACAATTACATAAAAATATACACATAATACTTAACAATTATAGAGAGATATGATAACTTTCTGTAGAAAGACAAATGAGTTCAAAAATTGTTCTCCACTGAGTTTTACGATTGTTGTACTGTTGGAAATGTAGTAGTATTGACTGCAAAAATTGTGCAAGATTGTGAACAATCCTGCACAATTTGACCAATTTTGAGACATTAGCACTTTTCGAGAATATTTCTTCGGGGTTTTGTACTTTTTTGCCTTCATTTTGTATGTTTCACTTATTTCAGTATTATTTCTGCAGTTGATTTCTGAATTTTATATATTTATTGTGAGAGCTTGATAATTAAAGGCACGAGATTTCGATTCATGTGATAATTTTTTTCATGGACCTGAAGAACGTACTTTCTTTAACGTTTTCACTATCATCAATCATATTGAACTGGTTTCTTTTTTCGACATACTTGCTCTCCGATCGACTAGTGGTACAACAAACAAACAAACAAATTTCGGAAATTATTGTTTCTTCTAACGATCGTATTGCAGCACTAAGATTCATAAGGTTCATCGCATTGCATAGACAAGAACCACATCAGGGCATGACTCAGCACGTAATAGCCACCAACGCGCCTTGAATGCGATGCATAGGGTCATTGTTGTAATTATCTGAGTTTAAGCGGATGGAGAATTTTACACCATGCTACACCAATGCCCTATTTCCATCCTGTATAAATTGTAAAAGAGTCATATCCTGTGATTGCAGGTAGTATACCAATTATTACATGTTATAGACACAGAAGCTTGTTCTTTTTACTTATGTTATCGTTGTTTTTGTATAAATTTTGTGACACTATATATGAGTACAAAAATACATTACATCTGGTGATAAATTTGTGAAAAGCTTCAATTTGGCTTATTTGGGGGAGACAAGTTCTATCAAAATTTTTACTCTAGAATTAAATACATTTCCAACGGTATCATATTTGTCAATATTCGTGATTCCTGTTCGTTTCTGGTGGTTCCTTAGTTTTATATCCTTTATTAAGCATCCCATCCCACAAAATATACCGTAATATCCTGAACTTATGCGATAGGTGAGACTGAGGGATAACCACGTAAGTTGGCATATTATTTCGCAAATAAATACATGTAAGTTATTTTTAGTGAGAGCGGGAGACGATATAAATTAAAAGTTCAGGGTAAAAAATTAATAAAATCTTAGATAACACATACACAATCACAAACTGAAGTAATTTTGATGTAAGGGTTTCAAAAAATCTATCAAAGACTTTTTGTCTCCCACAAAAATTTTTTCTCACATGCTTGTTGTTTTTTATTCCTTGTTCTGTTGAAAAATTACGCTTTTTGTTGCAGTCTGTATTTTCTAAAATTTGAAACTCCTTTCCTAAACTGAAGCTTCCAAGCAAATTTCCAAACATCATTGGATCTCTTTATTGAACTGGGTCTAAAAACTTAAGTTCTTCAATGTGTGTGCCCTATTCATGTTCATGCATTTCTATGAGCTCATCAATAGCTAGCTCCTTATTGTGGGAATCCAGCAATTCTTGAACGCCATCACTGTCCACTTACAAACTTATTTTCCTGGCAAGATCGACAACTTCTTCAATCACATTACCAATTTCATAAGATTCTCGCACTGATTTATCAGAGTTTCAGTGATGGAAAAAAAATACCAATCGACAAGATTTGAAAACCGTGAACTCCGGGTTCACGTAAGTCGAAGCATTATTATATACCTGTATTGAAACAAATATTACATATTTATTAAGCATACTTTATTCATCATAATACGCTTTAAGGTTTTTAAACATCAAACAAATTCATTACTAAAATAATAAATAACTTCTTTTATGATTCCTGTTTTCAGACAACACTTGATGTCATAAAAGCTCCTTCTCATTTATCTAATTTCTCGACAAAACCGTAGAATTACAACACGTGCAAGTTAGCAAACCTGACGCCTTTCTCAGTTGAAGAAACAAACATTCTTCCGTAAAATTAATGACTGTAATTAAACTCCAGTTATTTTCTTTAAAGGGCCCTTGCAATTGTTTAATAATTTCTTCTGAAAATCCGACTCTGTTTAAAATAGTACATAACTACCGTGTAGAAATCGAGATGAAACAGCGGAATTTTAAAATGATGGAAAATCGGTGTCTTGCTCAACTAAAGAACTTTCAGATTTCCTTTTTTGCATCAACTTGGGTAAGCGTAACTGGGGTCAACACTAATATTTTATGCTTCCATGTAATAAAAGATGTATTTTTAAATTTGAAATAATTACATAAAATTATACATTTTTTAAAATAAAATAGCAAAAGTTTTAATTAAAATTTTAATATACTTTAAAAATACTTTGCTTGAATAAGAAATTTATTTCATTTTTATTTAAAGTGTGATATCTAATTTTGTATTTAAACTGTTTTAGATACAAATATCCTAATACTGAGTAGCACAAATATTCTTCTAAAATAATCAAATATTATAACAGAAAATAACAATTACATGGAATCTAGATTTTGATATCTGAAACATACATACTAAATTTTTATAATGATGTATCAATATTTTTGATAATTTTAATACTACTTTTTATACTATGCCTGATCATTTTAGTGGTATCTAATAAATATAATTTTAGCAATCTGTATTTTAAAAGGGTAATTTCATGTTTTTAAATATAATACAAAAATCTAAACTTTTCTGTTGTAGATAAAAATTATTTTTGTGAGACTAACTTTTCATCGTAAACTGCAAAATATGCTTCATTGTTATGTTTACGATTGTGAAAAAAATATTTTTGATTTATTTATTCACTAAAAGTGGGATATCAAAGATGACAAATAAAATGGTGAAAAAAATACTAAAAATTTAACTATCAACTCTGTGAACATCCATTTTTAAAAAAATTTATTATTTATTTATGTTTTTTTTTAATTTTTAAGTTCAAGTAAAAGAAATCTATATTCAAAATGTATAATTAGAGATTCATTTTTTAAGAATTCTTACAAAGTTTAAGAAAATTATTCTTAAATAGGAATCCAACAATTGAAAAAAAAATATTAAAATAAAAATATGAAAAGTGTTGACATGTTGTAAATGTCTAATACATAAACATAATGTTAAAAGATGCAAGTATTAAAAAAACATTTTTCAATATGTATGTTCCATTAATGGTTACTGTTACATTGCCTATGCACTTAGCAACTCATTATATAACCCTAAAATTCCCTTAAATACTTGATACTTAGGTTCTTAGACCCTAAAAATAGGATATATAGTTTTAACATAAAGTAAGGATTACTTTCACTCAATGGCAACCAGTTTTATTCGATCATCTACATTATTAAAAATAGAAAACGTGTTTCCACTGCACCGAAGGGCACTGCCCTGAATAATCGTTATTCGTATACTAATATATACAATAGTATTATAAGACCCAATGTATCCTATGCTCAAGCCGCAAATCCAAATAAAATTTCAACCAACTTTAACTCCCAAAATAAACAACCGATGGCACCAAAAGGACCTGTGAATTCTGCTCAAATTGAGGCCAATAGAAATCCCTCTGCAAATAACAGATCCATTCCAAATTTTAATAACAAGTCTAATAATAACTTTAACGGATATAACTTTAACGGAAATATTTTTAATAATAATAATTTTAACTTGCAAGCGACCCTACAAATGACTATGCAATGTTTGTGCCAACTTTCTCAATTTACCCAAGCCATAGCTACTTCAAATCCTAATTTCATGAATAACTTTAACCAAGTGCAAAGAGCAAACAATAACCCAAATCAAATGTACGCCTTATTAGAGGCCTCTTGTAACAATAATAATGGTTAAGTCCCCCATTGGCCTCAATTTGTGTTCTTGGAACGCAAACGGACTGCTTAGACGTAGAGTAGAGCTACGAATTTTTATAGAGAAGCACTCTCCCGATATTTTTCTCATACAGGAAACTCATCTGAGACCTTCGCACACTTTTACAATAGCAAATTACACTTGCTACAGAAATGATAGGATCACTAACGCAACGGCCGCCGGCGGAACTCTTATTCTTATCAAAAATCTCTTAAACCAGTGCTTCTCAAACTTTCAATACTGGCGCCCCCTTATCAATCACAATTTTTATCGCGCCCCCTTATACATTAATAATGCACTGAATGCAATAATAATGCACTTTTTTTTACGCTAAAGCAATAATCTTAATTATATACCGTACAAATTCATGACATAAGTATTAAATTTTGTATATGTTGCTTTTAAGCAAAAATATTAAGTAATAGGATAATTATTATTATTTTTCCTTTCTCTAATTTTTAAATTGGAACATATTGCAAAATGCGGTGGCTGCTTAGAAGACAAAATATAGATATCAGCTTTTTTTTTAGAAAGAACTCAGTGGGTCAATTTCTAATCATAAGCATTCCTTTGAAAAATTTGCTCTGTAAGACAAGCCCATGGAAGTCGCTAATACTTATTAAACTTGTTCTTAATTTAGCATTAATTAATTAGTTATAAAATACTCTGTGCAGCACTGATACATTAAAAGTATACCGGCTGAAGTACCCGCTCTTTGCACGAGTTCATTTATAAGAAAATAAAACATTATTGATATAATCGCTGGATTTTAAGGAGAGTAAAGCCAAATGCGCAACAATGTTTACAAAAATGTAAAATGATTTTTTTAAATCGTTGCTCAAATTATAATTAGTTTTAAGTGAACTGTAATTTTAAGCCTCACAGAATTAGCATTTAGAATTGATGTTGAATAATGAACAATAATATAAAATTCCAATGAAAAATAATTGTATTATTTTTAATATTTAAAGTGAAAAGACTTCCACATGTTTTAAACCTGGAGCAGGCACGCACTAGATACTAATGGTCGAGTGGGGTTATTGAGCCACCCCAATCTTTTTTTTTTATAATTATTTTATAGTACACAATAAAAATCGTAATTACAGTGAATAATTTATAATTAAGAGAAAATATACTCACCTACTTTCAAGAACACAGAAAATATTTCGGAAAAAGTTATCACACCGGGAACTCAGTCAAAACAAGTACCTTAAGATTGTAAAAAACGTTTGTCACTCCCAAAAAAAAAGAGGGAGATATGTGACAAATATATTTTAGTTCACACGTTAAGACTGTCAAACCGGAGGAGTGTCAGAGCCATTGGTAACAATTAAACAGTTTTGAAAGAATTACCGATTTCGTGCACTCTGTGCTCGGCGTGACAGCTCCGGAATAAAAGGGTATTCATTACAATATGGATGTTCAAAAATTATGTAAAACGTTTTTCATTATGCTTTTTTATATGTTTGGGAATAACTCATAGAAATAAATCTTGGCCAAGTAATCCTTCAAAGAGCTCTCTGTGCTTTTACAAAAATCATAAAAATATTTTACAAGGAAAAAATCGCAGCAGAAATAGTTTATTTGCAACTTCCCTAAATGAAAAAACAAATACACACACATAAGAGCAGGGACGTAACTAACCGTACAAGTAAGTTCGAAGGTCAAACCGCAGCAACTACATTCTGCTGCCTACAGCTGATGACAATAATATAACAGTGATGAATATTTTATCTTACTAAAAATTTTTTTCGATTATGGGTCTGGGTTTTGTTTTTTCTCATTTTGGTTTGAAAAGAAACCGTAATAAAAGTAGAAGCTTTAATTTTTTATGACGTAATATCACAGATATATAAATTATATCAGTGTAAATGTGTATTTTTTTATTATGTCAGAAAGTATTTTGTTTTACTTCATTCCAGTAAATAAATTTTTTTAATCTTTTATTTTCGATATGCTCGCGCCCCCCTTGTACGTTCATCGCGCCCCCCAGGGGGCGCGCCCCACAGTTTGAGAAACACTGTCTTAAACATTACTGTCTCCCCACCCCACCTATGCAAGCTATTGAAGCGACTAACATTATTCTAACTCCCCTCGACCATGACCCCGTTTCTATTGTCTCTGTTTACATTCCCCCTTCCTCTGACGATAACTTATTTACAATAGATTTAGAATATTTTCTCCAAACGAGTAGTCATTGTGTCGTCTTCGGCGATTTCAATGCTACTCATAGCGCTTGGAATTGCAATGTAAACTCAAACAGAGGCAAGCATCTTTTTAATTTTGCCAATATCTTAAATCTGCACATAGCTTTTCCTGACTCTCCCACAAGATTTGGCCATAACTCAGCTAATACAATAGACTTTGCTTTAATCAAAAACTTTTACTACCCTTATACTATTAAACCTATTAATGATCTATATTCTGACCACAACCCTGTTTTCCTAAATTTCGATTTTAAACTTAAAGTGGAATCCTCAAATCCTAGAGCAATTACCACCAACTGGAAGGATTTTAGAATTAATTTAAATAATAACTTCTCTCTTTTTAATTACTATCCGAATAATATTAATAATACCAATGATCTTGAAACCAAAATTACAGAGTTCACCGAAGCGGTCGTCGCTACCCATAGCCACGCCTCCCAGCCAATAGTGAACGCTCACCGAAACTACACTCCAAATCACATTAATCAACTTATTAAGCATAAAAACAACCTACGTAAACGATATCAGCAGACTTTAAATCCTTTTTATAAAACTTTATGCAATAGAGCTCAAGCCAACCTCAAAAAGAACTTAAAATATATAGTAATGATACTTGGAATGCTAGACTAGAAGCTCTAAATACAACTGACAATAGCCTCTGGGAGGCCCAGCGGTTCTTAAAAAATAAAAAGATCTCAAATTCCTACGTTGAACTGTGCTACTGGTATGGCCGTCACTGATCCGCAGAAGGCTAACCTCCTTGCTAATACGATTAAAAATAACTTCATTGAAAATAACCGCATGCAGGACAACTACGATCAAGATGACGAGGTTGTCACCTCAACTGTGAATACCTTTCTCTCTTCCCCCTTCTACTCAAATTGAACCTGCCATGCCTGATGAAATTATTAACTTCATTAAAAATACTAGCTCTAAAAAGGCCCCGGTAAAGATACTATCACAAATAAAATGCTAAAAAATTTTCCTATCAAATTAATCCTCATACTAACTATTCTTGTCAATAAAATTCTTAAATTTCATCACTTTCCTAGTAACTGGAAAGAAGCTATCATTTTCCCTATTATTAAACCTGGTACAAATAAAAATCTTCCTAATTCATATAGACCTATTTCTCTCCTTTCAACTTTAAGTAAATTAACTGAGTACATTATTCTTAATAGACTTAAAAATTCATTAATGATAATAGCCTAATTAACCCTAATCAATATGGATTTACAAATAAACTATCTACCCTTCATCCTCTTCTCAGACTAACAGAAAGTATTTCGGAAGGTTTCCAAAAAGAAGAGCACGGGAGTGGTCTTTCTGGATATCCAGAAAGCCTTCGACCGTGTTTGGATTTTAGGACTCACTTTCAAACTAATTACTTACGATATTCCTTCTCCCCTCATTCACCTCATCCACTCGTATCTCACTAACAGATCCTTTCGGATCAGAGTAAATGAATCATTATCTAACTCTCATTCCATCTCTGCAGGGTGTCCTCAGGGCTCATTGCTCGGGCCCCTGTTGTTCAATCTCTATATAAATGACATTCCCAGCTACTCACTAACAAATATTAGTCTCTATGCGGATGATACGGCCATTAATGCCACGTACAAAAACTTAAAGACTGTTACCTTTGCCATTAACAAACACCTCAAGCTGCTAGAAAATTATTACGACAGATGGAAAATTAGTATCAATGTAGAAAAATCTTGTGCAGTCATCTTTACCAAAAGCGCACCATTCCTCCCCCTCTCATAATGTTCAATAAACAAATTCCCTGGTCTCAGAATACCAAATATCTTGGCGTTATTTTTGACTCACACTTAACTTGGAAACAACACATATTACACGTTCGCGATAAGTTCCGAAAAACAATGTTTAAATTTTTTCCCCTAATTTCCCGGAACTCACATTTAAGTAGAGATAACAAAGTGCTTCTTTATACAGCCGTTATGCGTCCAATACTCGCTTATGCCTGTCCAGTATGGGGTTATGCTGCTAAAACCAATATTAATATTTTAAATACTCTGCAGAATTCATATATTAGAATGATTGTAAATGCCTGCCGCTACATGAAAAATGATCGCATAAATAAAGCTCTTAAAATCACTAGTTTTAAAGCACATATTCAAAAATTAGCTATAAATTTTTTCGATAATTTGCCAAATACTAATAATATAAATATGTTAAATCTAAACGATTACAACTGTAACGATAATACTAAAAAGGCCAAGAAGAATCCTTTTGGATTCTTACAATCCGCCTTAGCTTTTTATCCCTGCAATAATTTTTTAATTATTGCACCCTAGTAAATTTTTAAAATTTTTATTATTTTTCTTTCAATATTTATTTAATCTCCACACCCAACTGGACAAGTATATATTTTTAACTTTTACCCCCATGGGCAGCCAGCCTGAGGCTAAATTCACTTCTACCTCCAATTCACTGAGAGAGCAGTCCTAAGCTCTCAGCACCGTATAAAACTTTAACTCCAAGTAGTCATCTCTAAGCCCCTCCTCCCGGATTCCATCACCACAGCCAAATCGCCGACATGTCACTCCGCAGACTGAAAAAACCAACGAAGTCAAGTCCTGCATCACAGACATCATGATATGGGATTGAGGACTGTTTATCAGTCCAGGTACCCAAAAATAGACTGTCATCCACTGTCATCCACTGCACCGAAGTATATACAGTAGAACCTGTTTTTGTATGATCCTTTTTTATGCAATTTGTATTGTGCGATCTTTTTTCATGATGTGTATGAATTTCGACGGCTTTGGAGTCACTGTAAACAGATTTTACTGCACAAGACTTTTGACAAGTTGAGTAGTTTGCAGCTTCTTTCCGCGTATGAGACAGTTGGTTTTTCTCATAAGTTTCTAATTATTTAAACAATGAATAAGTACATTTTGACAGTTCATCTCCTATAAAAATAAAGAAATTAAATTTTAGTGTTTGTTGATTTTTTTTTATATTTTTAAACAATTATACTTTGTTGTAATCCAAGTGTTAAATAGACATATTGTAACTATACGCAATTCCATTGATCAGTAACTTCTGTTATAAATTCTTCACTCATCTAGTAATGTATCAATTATAAAAATTATGGATGTTTTCAATCTAGAAACAAGGAAGTACATTAAATTTTAATTTTTGTTGATTACTCTGGTAAGAATTATCTTACAGCAAACTCAATTATTCAAAAATTAGAAATGGCCAACTTTTTTTTAAAGTAATTAAGCAATACTTAAAAATGGAACACTGAAACTCATAATGATATTTCTTCCAAAGGTCAAGTAAACCGTGCTATTCACAACAGATATTTATATAAAACATGTTAAGAAGTTACTGCAATGCATTTTTTTAAAAATTACGTTTTAAATCCATTCGCAACAAAATTCCTTTTAAACAGAGATATTGCCCTTATTCCAGAAGATTTCTGTATTCAACTGTAATGGCCATAAAATATTTCATTGTTGTAAAATATAGCTGTATTCAAAGTCTTATTAACATTACATTTTACACTTTATAAAGTTATATTGTCAAATTAGGATGTTATTCTGTTTTGTATTACGTTTTTCTTCTGTTATAGTACTCGATTGTAATTTTAAGAAAACAAAATTACGTTTTTATAATGAAGCCAAACTCATACTAGTTTTATGCAGAAACATTTTCTCTCTCATTGATTCTTTCCTTTATTAAAATGTGAATAGCTATATATATAGTTTTTTTAACTTTAACTAAAATAATAATCTGTATTTTATTAATTCCTATGAACTTTTTAAATAACAAATAACATAATTAATTATCTGTATAATAGTTATTTACGTAAAATTATTAATTGAAACTGAATGAAGATATATATATATTTTATTTAGTTCATAAACAACTACTCAAAGATTTAAATATTATATGGACTAACCAAATCCGTTATATATATGGTTTTATGAAACGCTTTTCAATAAAATCGTATAAAATGAGTAAACAATTACCTTAAGAGAAAAATACAACACAGAGATTTTAAGGCTGAATAAAATTTCCATTTGATGCATATTTCCATAAAAATATGGTAGC
Organism: Trichonephila clavipes; assembly: GCA_019973935.1. Lineage (NCBI taxonomy): Eukaryota > Metazoa > Arthropoda > Arachnida > Araneae > Nephilidae > Trichonephila > Trichonephila clavipes. The sequence goes on along the minus strand of BMAU01000644.1, from coordinate 50,258 downwards.
TCTAGAATTGAAATTCAAATAGAAAATTATCGTTTGCAGCAATAAATCCAGAGACAATAAAATACTGATCACTATTGTAAGTGATATATGAAAGAATAACAATGGATTCGAAGCATTCTTCTAGGATTCCTCGAAGGATTCATACCATAATTCTTATAGATCTTATAATTGTAACTTCGGGAGTATTTCATTTCAGGTTTATACCTTTTTTCACTCTTAACCTGGAAATTATGTAGTTAAAGTGATAAAGTTATTTTTTAGGTTTCTGTGGTTTTGGAATTCTTAAAATTATTTTGTTACATTACAAGTACTTATAATGTACTTGTAATGTAATAAAATACTTTTAACGCACGCACGGAACCTGTCGAATTTCCCTGTTAAGCCTAATTTCCTTTAAAAATTCATATAAAGTTTTAAATGCAATCAAATACGCTAAAACTTACAATTTACTATCATTGATAATATTTTAACATGGAGTACAAAATTTTTGCTACGTATAAAAAACAATTGCGAATTTTAAAGAAAATGTTTTCATTTTAATTTTAAAAAAATACATACATATTCAAAAAATGACAAAAGTCCCATGCATTTCAATACGTATATAGAAAATATTAGAAAACTAAACCAACTTATTCAAAATATAAACAGAAATTCATACAGCAATACATCACGAACCTCTAAATGTTCGATTCTCTCGAAAAATTTAAACATGTGCAGTTTATATTCATTAATATCTAGGATCTAATTAAAAAAAACAAGACGCTGAAAATACATATTGAAGTTCAAAGTTTTATGAAGCATTCTTCGAAAAAGAAACGGTTTTTAACCGCCCTCTAGTGCTTATAAAAATTAATATAAAAATGTTCCTAACTCTGATTAAACCGGTGTGATCATGGGCCTACGAGCAGTGAAAGCTCAATCACAAAAATGGTGCCGTGGAGGGAGAAAAACGTGATCACATACATGTGATTGTGGTCCTGAACGGGTTCAACAGTGGTGCTATTAATTCCAGTCACAAATCAAATAAAACATGTCGATAATTTAGTTAAAATTAACGCTGTTCGTTTGAATCGGGGATTGAGAAAAATTTGTCCCCTAACTTGGATTCTTCATAAAAAAAATAAGCGTAGCATACTACCATAGGCAAATTATTTTAAAAGACTCTTTTAATTAAAATTCAAAACAGTGCAAAACTTGCGAGTTTTTAATCTACAACAATTATTACAATTGGTTAGTTCTTGTTTGGATTTAATCATTTTATGAATAAATTGACAACTTGTATGTTGTTAGCAAAATATTGTTTCAAAATTATGTGGGGGGGAGGGGAACAGCTTACGACCCCAATAACTTGAATAACGAATTTATAAATGGACAATCTAATAAAATTGACAAATGACTACATGAAGATAACGTGACGTTTACACACAAAGAACTATTAAAACAAATTTTTTACAGTAATTAAAAAAAACAACTCTTACGAAGAAATTTTTACTGTGCTGCAGAAACAGCTGTAAATAACAGTTCCACTAGCAAAAACTCATGCAGACCAAGCCTGTGTCTTATCTCTGACAACATCCAAGCAGATTCTGTACAAAGGAGGTCCATTATAGAACTTCGAGGAAATGTTCAGAAATAGTCGATGTCAGTCACTTCTCAAAAATTAGCATGCCAATATAATTTTTTCGGTAGATTTGTTGACAAATCTGTCACTCTGGGGGATATAGTTGCTAATCTTGTAATCTTGTTCACAATCTCTATTATTGCCATCATCTTATTTAAAATTGCGAAGGTTACTTTGATTGTAAAATTGTTTTTCCCGCGAGTAGAGTATCATAGCAAAAAAAAAAAAAAACAACATACTTGATGTGTCACAATATAAATTTTTTACATGAAAGTAATAATAATCTTCAATATATATATAAATACACTTTAGTTTAAAATACCTATTACCACAAAATATGATTAAACATTTAATTAAATATTATAAAATGTATTTTTAAGTTATTATTTAAAAAAATAATAATTGCTAAATTAATTATTGAGTAACGAAACCACGCATTATATGTTCTCTTATGGATAACATTAGATTAATTTTGTAAATTTAAATCGAGAATATAAATTTGAAAAAATATCTCTCTGGAAAAAAAGTTTTATACTCGAAAATGCCCGTGTAACGCCTGGCTAACCTGAGAAAAAAGAAACCTGACAGTCAAGGAAGAGAAACTGTAGACATTTCAGAAGAGGGAGTTTTAATGGCATAAATATAGGAATCGCACGCATTAAGCATACCCAGTCACCCAGAAGTGCTGGCCTTCAGAAAGGGGAAATTTCGATGGGGAATGAAGCTATACTCTTGAAAAAAGCCCGTGCAAAGATGGGCTAGGCGGAGAAGAAACAGACTCGTCCGACGGGGCAAAGACGTAGAAGAAATTTCTAAGAAGGAAATTTTAAGGACAAAATATAGAACTCACACGCAAACTAAGAAGTACCGAATACGAGAGGACAAGAGATAATTTCCATTCGCAAAAAGTTATGATCTTGAAAAAGCTCGCGAAGTTTTTAAAAAAAAACTGTATCTGACCAAAGATAACAAAAAGTTAGAATGAATTATATATAAGACCTTCAAAATATTTTTAAACCATTTATCTAATACTTGAATCATTATTTGAAAGCGAAGAGTAATTTTACGACTTAAATTAATGACAGTTTTCAGTACATGCATCTCCATCAAAATAATATAAAATTCGATATTTAAGAAATTTTACTGTTGCGTAGTTATTTATTAAGTGGAAATTAAAATAAGTGCTCAATAAATAAGCTGAAATGTGACAAGTTGTTTCACGGCAAAAAAAAAACAAAAAAGTCAGTTTTTTACACAATCTACGTGGAAGAGAAAGAGTTGAATTGTGAACAATCAGTATGCATAAACTATTATTGCTTTATTTACATACCGCTTCAGATGAATATAAATCAATTAAATTTATTTCAATGTACTTTCTTCACTTAATAATCTAAATGTTATGCCAATTCGACACAAAACTGCTTGGATTATTTTAACAAAACCTGAGTAATAATAAATATACAGTTTATATTTCATACTATTGTCTTCAGAGTAGTCATGTATTAAAAAATGTTAATTTTTTTCTTATTTGTAAACTTAGTTAAAACTATAATTAAAATACATTATATATATATATATATATATATATATATATATATATATATATGCTGGACAATTGCTAAGGACGGATCACAAATTGTTATGTAGCATAACATTAAGCGAGACATGAGGCCTAGTAGGATAAAATATAGTTGCCACACTGTTCAGACATTAGAATAAAGAATATTTATTGTTCTGGAAAGTACAAAAGATGTGAAACATCTGAAAGTAAAAAAAAGGTTCATTTGATCTGCGTACGGAGAAATGGAACAATGCATCTAAAAGTCAGCGGGCACCTTAAAGAAAGGTATCAGTACGGTATATGTCCACCGTAGAGTGTGATGCAACATTCCACACGTCGTACCATACTTTGCACAATATTATCCAGCAGCTGTTGAGGCAATTTATCCCATTCCTCTGTGAGTGCACGGATGAGGGTGTTCTTGTTTGTCGGAGGATAGTTTCGACCAGCAACTTGACTCCCCAAAGCATCCCACACATTTTCAATGGGGTTTAGATCTGGAGAACGCGCTGGCCATACGAGACGTTGAATATCCTCGCTGTCTAGACAATCCTGAACAGCGAGTGTTCGATGACATGTTGCGTTGTCGTCCATAAAAACAAATTTATCACCGACAGCACCACGGAAAAGACGGACATGAGGAAGTAGAACTTCATCAATGTATCGTTGGCCCGTCATAGTCCCATTCGCAACCACATGTAGGCGCGGGCGGCCATTGATCATGATGCCGGCCTACACCATGATACTGCATGTCGGATATCGGTCCTTTTCCTGGATATTTTCTGGACGATAAGCAGTACCACTCTCGCGCCAGATCAGTTGGCGTCTACAATCCGATGGCAGACTGAACCTACTCTCATCTGAGAAGAGTACGAATGCCCAGTCCTGTTCAGTCCAATTGTGATGCTCACGACACCATTGCAAACGGGCAGTATGGTGCTGTCTGGTCAATGGGACACACACAACAGGTCTGCGTGCGTATAGTCCTCCTCCCCTCAAACGTCTGGCAACAGTGTTTTGGGAGATCTGCTTTCCTGAGGCAGCAAGAAACTGATTTGCCACCTGCTGAGCTGTGGTGCGCCTGTTCCTTTTTGCTGATAGGACGATATATCTGTTTTCTGCAGGCGTCGTACTTCTAACACGACCTCCCACGTGCCGTCTACTACACATTCCAGTAGTTTTAAATGACTTCCACAGCCGTGAAACAACGCTGTGAGCGATGTCGAACTCCCTGGCAACATCTGTTATTTTTCGCCCTTCTTCGATCTTTCCAATAATGCGGCCACGCATAAAATCATCTGTGATGTCGGGAAGACATGCCAAAAATTTTAAGTTCGTCTATTAAATCTTTCCTGTAAAACTTTGACTTGAAACAACAACTGTCCACACGCGTCAAAACCTTTAAAGCTCTTATGAACGTGGAAAAAACAGACGTGGAAAAAATTTTGCATACTCATACTTCTTCTTACTAATATCCCGCACTTATTCTAATTTTCCACATTTTGCTTCCTTTCATTTTGTGGTTGCTATGGATGATAGTGTTATCCGTCCTTAGCAATTGTCCAGCAGTATATATATATATATATATATATATATATATAACCCACTATAACGAATAGTTGAATCAAACAGCATTTAATTATTCATATATTTTTCATTTGAAAATTATATAAAATTTTCAATATACATTGTTTCGTAGATTCGGGTTCAAGGATTTTATGCAACAGTCACATAGAAAAATAGAAGTTCTTTAAGAGCGATGCGAATTTATCATTGGAAATCAAATTCTTTAAATACAGGATTCTGCAGCAATATTCACAGAGTAAATCTCCGAAGGTCTTCACACCTTCAACAGCAATCAAATACAATTAACAGTGTTTAAAATACACGAATGTAAAATATTATTCACAAACACAGCCGAGGTAATCAGTAATCAAAACAATGCTCACTAATCGCTGGTTGAATCAAGACTGAGTGTTTGCGGCTGGCACTGCTCTATTTATAAACCAGGCGGAAAATTCCAGAAAAGTTCGCACGCGTCATAGAGCGTGGAATTAGTGGAGACGTTTCTAGTAGAATCCAGAAGGTCCCAAACTCTCCAACATGGTCGCCAAAGTCGCCAAATTGACTGCCAACTCAGTCGCGAAAGATGAGGCCAACTTGGCTCTATCGTCAAGATTTCACCAAGTTCTCATTGAATCGCCACTGTCGCGTAAGGGACGGCATTTGCTTGTGAATATTTCGATTTTAACATAAACTAAATACAGTATAGAGTATTAAAAATGCTTTACACATCAAAATACAAATTGTTTACTCCATTTATACAAAATTCGTACTAATATGTATATACATTTAATACAAAATAAATAAAAATTTATTTTCCTTAAAAAAATAGCAAATTTTATGTGTGTGTGGTTCCTTTATATTAAAAATATTTTTTTTAAATTGCCCTACGAGTGTCTACCATATTTTATAAAAATAAAATTGAATGAATACAACTGAAAATATAGTAGCATAATTAATGTAATAACTTTACTCGCGTTTGTATCAAACTTAATTCTAACATGTAGATTTTCCCATTATGATTATTCTTTCTGTCTTAAATTTTGAAGTTTTAGATTATAATAATGATAAATAAACAAATACATCTCGAAGATATGAACATGAATCCTTTCTGTCTGCAGTTTAGCAATCATCATTGAATACAAACAGTCAATTATAAATGAAATTTGCATTACATGGGCGGAGATATGCTGACGCCTCAAATTGCTAGTAGAAATTATTATTTAATGAATGTTTCTATATATATATATATAAGAAACACACAGAATTTTAGATAGCTTCCATTGAAAACAAGAAAAAGAAATAAAAGAAACCTTAATATATGTTTTCTCACCGTGATATTCAATATTAAATACACCAGGGGTGGCGAACCTTTTCGGGTCAACGTGCCATTTTTTCTAAAAAAACGTTCAATGAGTTATAGGCGTGCCATTAAATAATTTTGACTTGTGATTATTGAAGATCTAATAAAACTAAATATGAACAAATTAAAATTCTTTATTTAATACGAAAAAATATATTTTGCGCTGTATAGTAGTAAATGTTTTAGTCATACTTGTAATTTAAATTAAAATAACATTAGTGTGATTTCTGCTATTGTAGATTAGATGACAAATAACTTATATCAGGATTATATGTAAGATTTTACTTTTAGTAGAATGCATGCTGAATTAGAGTTGTCTGTTAAACGGTTTCTAAGCGAGTCTTTGATGTTATTTATCTCTGAAAATAATGACTCGCAGGCATAGGTGGATGAAAATATGGTTAAAATAGCATACGCCAACTTCAAACGGTTAAATGCGTCTGGAATCGAATTCCATGTTTCGAAAATTTCGTTACTGGTATTTTTAATTATATTGCTTGTCAATCTTTCTGCTTCAATCAATTCCAACTTTTTCCTTGTTTCAATATACTTTTGAATCCATATTGAACTAGACTGGAAATTAATCAGTTGCATTTCAAGCTCTTCAATTTCCAACCAATCGAACTGAGACAAGTTCAGTTTATCAAATGAAATCACATCAGGGTACATAATAAATTTGAACGTTTCCGATAATTCCTTGAACTGAGAAAATCTCGCTGAAAATTCTTTGATTATAAAGAATCCATTATGGAAATAAAGTCATCAATAACTTTTTCTTCATTTCGTTTCTCTTGGGCATCTAAATCTTTGATATTTTTTTCAAGTTTGGGAAGTACTTGTAGTTTTTTGTAATAATATCGTTTCTGAAAACATATAGTTTAGCTTCAAAAGCGCGAATAAGATCCATCAGGACGATAACTGTTTGATTCGTGCCTTGAAGCTTTATGTTCAATTTATTGAAATGTTGGCATATGTCTGTAAAAAACATCAATTTTAAAAGCCACATAATATCCATCAACTGTGGGTATTGTTAAATTTTGCTCTCATTTTGTAGAAACAGTCTGATTTCTTCCATGCAATCAATAAATCTTTGAAGTACGTTCCCGCGGCTCAACCAGCGAACATTGTTATACATTATTAAGCCATTATACACCGAATTGACTTCATCCAACAAAGCATCAAACTTTCGTTTATTTAAAGCCTGTGACGATATGAAGTTGACTATTTTTGTGACTAAAGTTATTACATTATCAAGGGATGTTAAACCACTCTTTGCACATAAGGCTTGTTGTGAATAATGCAGTGCCATTCAAGAATCGAATGTCCAACGTCTGTTTTAAATAAAGAAATGAAACCATTTTTTTGCCTACCATATTTCGAGTACCATCAGAGGTTACTGAAACAATTTTTTTCAAATTAATTTCTTTCTCAGCAAGCGAATTTCTTACTGCCGAACAAATATCTGCCCTTTGTAGTTGTTAACAACCATGTTATATCGCATTTAATTCTTCCTTAATGATGTTTCCTACACAATATCGAGCAGACAGCTAAACGTGCCGATTTAGTAATGTCAATACTTTCGTCAGGACATAGCGATATAAAAGAAGCGGAGTTAGTGTCTTTTTTTTGTTTATCTGTAAAATTTTCTGCCAATTTCAAGATTTTATATTTCATTGTGTTTCTAGATAGAGGAACATCTTTGATGCGCTGAATTATCTTATCTTTATTATCAAAATCATCAAAAAGTGAGGGCGCACATGCCAACCAAACTTCCTTCAAAAACTCTCCCTCTTGAAAAGGTTAACCGTGCCGAGCAATGGCATTTGCAGCCGAGTAACTTGCCGCACTTGTGTGTGACAATTTTTGCTTACATATTTCAACATAGACGTCGACTGTTTATTTCTGCATTTTATTGCACTTGCAATTAATTATTTTTGCTCTGGTTCGCTTTTTTCACAAAAGTATTTGTGATTTGTTTCAAAATGCCGTTTTACAGACGATGTTCTGCATACCATGTATTTTATGTTCCAGAACATAAAACACACACCGCTTTGTCGCCTTTATTGATCATGCCAAATTTCTCAGCCCACCAAGTTTGAAATTCTCTGCTACACTTACTATCTTGCACTTTTTTTTTTTGTTGAACTAGCCATGCTAAATGGCAGTTAAAAATCATAACTTTAACACAAAACTTTAAATTTACAGTTGTGTCGATGAAATTGACTATTCTATGTGCTCTCGCTTGATTCCCCCCGCGCACAAAAAAGCTGTTTACTGACTGCGCACGACTGCGGACTCATGGGCAGATTTATTTGTTTTTAGGAAATTGAGTGCTTGTACAAGATTTCTGTAGTGTCTGCTCTTTCGCTTTTGTCTCAGGTCATTAAAACTTTTAAAAATAAAGTAGTGAGAGTTATTTTACCAATTAGACTCACAAGACAAGAATTAGATCACATTAATAAATTAGATGTATACAAGCTGAACTATTAATGTAAACGTTAGAATATGTTTTATAAACAACTTGAATATATTTAGAAATAGTTACATACACTAGCCATTAGAGAACTCATAAATTGTTGAGCACTTTCGCAAAGGCTTTTTCATCTGACAACCCTATGGTCATGTATAAACACCAAACCTCTTGATTACATTTATAGGTCAATTAATTCTCTAGATGATTTTTGAGGGTGAACAAAAAGAAATGCAGCCGAAAGGGGAGATCTTTGGAGGAAGACTTGTTGTCTCCTGTCCAAAAAAAAAGTTGTTTTTATCCGTAAATACGAGATGAAATTGCTTGAATAAATAGCTTTAAACTGAATTATTTGTGCTTTGTAGTTTTCTACCATCCGGAATTCCTCGACAATTGGTTTTCAAATTTCGAAAGAATTTTATAGCTTTATTGATAACTAACTTTTGCCTATTGCAAAAAAAAGGAAAAAAAACTATTTTTTTAAAAATGTATGAATAAAATCTTTGTTATAATTCGTTTTCTAAACGTAACTCTAAAGTAAAATGTAGGTTGAATTTTAAGATTGACATTTATACAATTGTGTGAGAACGGCATCCGTCTTGTATAGTGATTAGTGACGCTGACTGCTGTGCCGTTGGCCCTTGGTTCGAGTGCCGGAGAAGGCATGTATGTGCCTTTTTGGCATTAGGCCTTCTAAATAGCCTTTGAGCCACAAGTCCTTTCGTAAGGTTGGTGGAAGGCCCCTGGCCGCCCGCATTGTGTTCTCCCTCAAAATTTGGGGGAAATCGAACCAAATATCTTACTGTCACCTGGATGGTGCTCAAAGCTACGGCTAATGACAGATGTAAATTACAAGCCCCTTGAAACTATGACTTTCGTGGTACTGTATCTGACACCATCCGACAGATGTCATTCAGTGGCGTAATGTACATCCCCGCATATCTGGGGTGGGTACTAGGAGTCTGGGGGGCTCAAATGTTATGGTTTTGAAATCCCTTGTAAGATCCGGTTTGGAGCCCAAAACCTGACTTTGCAGAGGGGCCCTAATATTCTCCTTTAAGCCACTGGTGGTGAAAGAAACTACACAGTTGAACATCAAAATCATGATGAGAATAAGTATTCCGCCTCAAAAAAGGAATAACTGTAATAATTACAATCGTATTTCCTGGTGCACATTTTTATACTTCGAAGGGGTAGTAAAGAAAAATATCTATACTTTTCAATTGAATAAAAAATGTATTTGAAATACGTGAAAGCACTTAAGACGGAATATATCGTTTAACACGAAGTAATACAGCGGTCCCAGCAAACTACATGTATTTTTATGCATTTTTCTCTCAACTCGAAACGAAAATTGCCTAACTCGAAAAGATTTCGCTTCTGGGAATGAACAAAATACGGAAAACACCAGCCGAAGTTTGAGAGGTTTCTCTATTATTGGACTGCCCCACTGTTTGTGTGTGTGTATCATCTGAAGAGTTCATTGCGTGATGGAGTGAATATTAAGGTCGCACTGTTCAGCTAAACGAGGGCTTTTAGCGACGGACAACATAATTTTGAACCATGGTGGACGACACCTGAGCTGGTACCCCCCTCTCCTAACTACCACACCACACCAACGGGAGGACGTTTGAGCTCTCGACAGATTTAACGTGCATCACGCCCCTACACTGTGGATCTTTAATGGTACTGAGCTCGAACTCGTGACAAGGTCAGCCACGATCTGATACGATGACCACGGCGACCATGAAGAATTTGCTGCAGTAGATGATGATAATGTGCGTACAACCCCAATTATAGCTGACAAAGACAATTTGGAGTTTGTTCAATGCTCAAAAAATATTATCTATCAGATTCCTTCGACGAAAATTAAATAAATAAGGCGGATCCTGTTCTCACGTCGTCTGAATTAGAGGAACATCATGGAAAATATAAGCAGTTATTTAGAGGCACATCCCAATAGTGGAATGAATACCAAAATGGACGACATCAAGATTTTGGTTGACAATTTGATGTTAAAAAGACACAATGCAACGACAATATCAGATTATTTTCCAAAAACTCAACAAATGCTTAGTTTGTCAAAAAAATTAACAAACTTTTTTTTTAAGTTTTACATTAAATTTCTTTGTAAATGTTTTTGTTTCATTCATTTTTTTATTAAATTACATACTTATATACATATCTATGCAACTAAAATGAACTCTAATAAATATTATTTTATTGATGTTTTTTTTTCTGCAATATCCTTTAACACGAAAAAAATATTTCAGTTCCCTCAGTTTCGTATTAAGCGATTTTCACTTTAGTTTTAATCAAGCAGAGAAATAAAAATGAAAATTGATCCAATTACGAGCTCAGAAATAACTTCAAAATATTTCGATTGTTAAAAAATATATCCACCACAGTTAATTTTGTTATTAAAATCGAATTATATATAAAATTTAGTAAATTTTAACTACATGAACGTTGGGAGTTTTTTTACTTTTTGGCCTACTTTTTGTCATTTCTTAAATATTCATTCTACATAATATCATAATATAATACAGAAATATGCAAAAGGGGGGGACTGATGAGAAAAATCAAATTAGTACACACACACATTAACAGTTACAGAATAATATATAGTGTTAAAATTTATGCAACATTTTCTGCAAGTAAAACAAGAAACAATAAATACGAGCAAACTGATAAATGTTTAGAACTTTACAAAAATTCATAAAAAAATCGGGATCTCAAAACTATCCGTAAAGGGGAAAAATGTAATGTTATCGTATTGTTTTTGAAAAGTCGTAATCGAAATGGATATTTAAGAATGCAATATTCGCTAAAATGCACAGTCTGTATTTAAAAAAATATGATACTGGAGGCTAAAATAGAATCAAAAGAGAATTTGATTTTACAAGATGAAAATGCTGTAAATCCTTTCATACGAAACCGAAAAATAGAAGAGACCGATTAATAATTCTTCTATTTCATTAGAATCAGCAAAACACGCGCAAAAAAAAAAATATCCCAGAGAAAAAATTCACACTCATGGATTAAGTTTATAAAATTATATATATATGTATATATAAACGTTATAACTTGATCTCTCTTGCCAGGAATTCATATAGTAAAATCAATATGCGAATAAATATTTCTCTGCCGTATAATTTCTTAAAAAATCAAATGATACGGATAACGCGATCGTAAAAACATTTGCTCGAAACATACATCAGCAGTGGCGCACACAAGGAGGGGGCCTGGGGGCCCAGACCCACCCCCTAAAGCCCTTGATCTTTTTCCAATTGATTATAATTCCAAGTATATAGTACGTAAAATTTTATTAAGTATTTGTTATTAATGATTAATTTTATTAATTAATGCTAATTATATATTCAATAATTAGTTTTTTACTGTGTTTTATTCCCGAAAATCGACAAAATCTAAAGGAGCATGATACAAGAATGGTGAACTTTCGACCCCCTCCCCCCCTTGAAAAATTCCTGTGTGCGCTGTACATGAGTCTTTCAGAAAGTTTAAATTCTGTTAATAAACGACAAGAATTTGAAAACGATTTCGTTTCATAATAATGCGATGCAAATGAAACAAAATCATTTTTGAGCAGAAAATGAAGTGGCCATTACAGGAAATATTAAACTATAAAAAATAATAATTTAAATTTAATTTTTTTGTTGTTGTTGTTTCACTAAATTCCAATTATGAAGGGGGAAATATTTATGCGCTGGGAGAAACGAATCGATGTTGTTAATCTTCATAGGTCTTTAAAATATGACCGAGTATACAAACATCTAAAATCTCGTCTGTTCTTTTTTTAAAAAAACAAATATTTGTGGTACAAGTGTTAACGAGATTAATATTTGATAGCAATGACACACATTTATTTTTAGCTCGATTAAATTTCAGAAAAAAGAAATTTACAAAATCGTACATTAATCGGGAAAAAACAAATACTGAATATGGAAAAAAAATTTCTACGACTATTCATGTGGCTATATGGAGATAATAAATTTTCGTTATCATTCTGATTCTATTGATTTCGAAATAAAAATATAGATTCCGAAATCAAAATACACTCATGTCCATAAATTAAGGATAATTCAGAATCACACAGAAAATTTAACTCTAAAATAAAATTTTTACCTGTGTAGAATTATCACACACATCTTGAAGAATATGCAAATTACAGGAAACCACCGGATGGCGTGGATAGTACGTGACAATGACGAGAGTGTAAGAGAAGGGGTAAGGAAGGACAACTAGCTCCAACACCTCGGAGATGTAGCGTTGGCTGTTTAAAGTACCGACAATGCGTTCTAGAGGAGTGCGAGAGGGATATCTAATACCGCCCCATACCATAGTACCCGGTGCAGAACCAGAGTGGCGGTGCATAACGTAGCTGTTCAGCATCCTCTCTCCACGGTGTCTCCAGACTCGAATCCGACCATCGTGGTGTTGCAGACAGATGCGTGACTCGTCAGTAAAGACAACTTCTTTCCATTCTGCCACCCACATTCTTCTTTCATCACACCATTCGTGGCGGAGACGAATGTGGTTCTGCGTCAAGGGTAGACCAAGCAATGGACGTCTTGCGGACAGACCCCTCTGTTGTAAACGGCGTCGAATGGTACGTGCAGACATTGAATGATGCGTTACAGACTCAATGTGCTGTGCTATGGTTCGTGATGTGTCTGAGCGCTCCGTCACTGCCATGCGCACAATTTTCCTGTCCTCACGTGAAGTGGTGCACTGATGTGGATACGATCGACCACGTTGGTCCGTCCTACCCTGCTGCATCCAACGGTCACATATCCGCATTACAGTTATTTGGTTTCATCCAACACGACTACTGAATCCCCTGAACGATGATCCACAATCTCGGTAGGCCACTATCCTTCCTCCGTCGAACTCGGATACTTGATCAAAAGTTGATCGCTGCTTTTTACGAGACATAACTTATCGTGTTTTGAAAAAAACACAATGGCCGAACTTGAAATTGTCTCAATCTCCAAGTCTTAAATAGCGCTTTGAGGTGGCACCACAATCACGCGTGTTGTGTGTCTGTGCTGAAATTCTAATCATTTGCACACACACACACATATCTCACCTCCGCTAATGCATGTTGTAAATTTCATGTTATTTGCATGCTTCCTTCAGGGTGTTGCATTTACGGTGGCCAGCAGTGTATTTTAGGTAGATCGTCAAATGTAACCATCTACGATCTTAGAAAAATTGAAGTCGTTGCCGCTTATATGTATTGAATTGTATAAATAAGTTTTATTTTAAAGTAAAATTATATTTATATATAATTAACAAATTTATTATTATCATTATTATTTCAAACTGTATTAAAAAACGTGAGGAAATTCGGAACTTCACACATTTCTACCTTACTTTTATCGCGTAATCGTAACTGGTAAAACGTAACGAAGATTTTTCCCTGTCGTGCCATACGAAGTTAACTACATATAACATTTAAATGCTTGTGACTGTGGGAAACAAACTTTCTAATTTAGTATAGTAATCGAAAGAATTTTTTTATTCATTCATGCTTAGTTTTCTCTCTTGGAAAATATTCTCGTATATTTTTTAGTTGAAATATTATGCATTGTTAGTTGAAAAATTATGCACATTATATACGTTTGAACACTGTCCTTTAAAATTTATTCTTTTCCATTTAAATTCACTCATTAGAAACGTGTTAGTATTTTCAAAACATTGCCCATCATCGTGCTGGAGATACAAATTGCTGTTAATTCTTTAAGCCAATGCATTCATTTTTTTCTTTAATTTTTTTAAAAATATATATTCATTTAATATATTTACTTCATTTAGAACAGCAATCATGTCAGCTTAATAAGATAAACTTCGCAACCATATTTCATCACATAATTATTGTGCATTGTTATAACATGATTCATTTCAAATTAATCCCCGAATTCTAAATGTAAAAACAGGGTCCTGTATTTTCTCTAGCTAATACTACTCATAATACAGCAAATAATCTGGAATTTAATTATCTTGCTTTTATAAAATTTATCACTTTCATAGCATCATTTTAGACATTTTTAAATGCATTATTTATTCATTTTACTACTGTGATACACTACTCCAAATAAGTGTTATGAATAAAATTCATTTTTCATTTTTTATTGCTCTATTCTTTTGTATGCTTTTTACAATCGAAAATGGGAAACTGGCTCTCATTTGCAAACAACAAACAATTCAAATAAAATATTAGCTGTTTTATCATTGACTTGGGAGATCTAACTCAGTTTTCTATTCCTTGGTATCAGATAAAATTACTTTTTACAGTATGGTCTTTAAAACCAGCTAATCTGAGTACTTGTGCAGTAGTTTCAGGCGAAATAAAAAAGGAAAACTACTGATTCAATTCTATAGAAACTTTTACAGAGCTCAAACGTATAGATTCTCCACATTTCTTTAAACTATAAATCTTTCCTTTTTTCGAGTTAGCTTTATCGCATGGATAATTTTACACTTGTTATAAATTCTGTTTTCCTTTCTCAAAAGTCGGCCACGATAGCCGAGTGGTATAGGTATTGAATCATGGCTTGCCTTGTCACGAGTTCGAGCCCAGTACCACTAAAGAGCCGCCGTGTAGAGCAGCGATGCACGTTAAATCTGTCGAGAAATGAAACGTCCTCCCGTTGGTGTGTGGTGGTAGTTAGGAGTAGGGGTGCCAGGTCAGGTGTCGTCCACGTCACTTGACCATGGTTCAAAATTACGTAATCCGTCGCCAAAAGCCCTCGTGTAGCTGAACAGTGCGACGTTAATATTCAACCAATCAATCAATCCTTTCTCAAAAACACTTTATAAGCAAACGGTAAGCAGTCCAGCTGGATATCATTACTAATTTAGCAGGTGTTATTGCACATTTATTATGAAAATAATAAATCGAATTGCATTTATAGTTCCCTTACATTATTAAGCATAATATTTTTGCTGCATAAGCAAACAAAACTACCTCAAACGTTACTTTAAACATCAATTGAAAACAACAATAAAATAAGTTGCTAAATATATTAATGTTTAATAATTTATTTAGAAGTATGAGAATCGAAATTCGAAAACTAGGTGTTCGATTACCTTTTTTTTAAGTTGCATTTTTTTCTCTTCTTCTGCAGTGTCTCTCACACACAGAAAAATGTTCGCAAACTTGCAATTTCCTAAAAAAAATTTATGTTTCCGACTAATAAAAATTAATGTATCGGAATTTCAATTGTTAATTGCAACTTGCTCTTAATGAATAATTAATTTTTAAAACATATTATAACTATTATCTTGAAAATTTTTAATCAAAAACTACTAAACAATTACGCAAAGAAATTCTTCGTACACTTAAGAAAAAAATCTGATCTTAGATTTTTTTATCAAACGTGGTTACTACAGCGAACCTTACAATTTATTTACTAGAAGATAGTATAAGCATATTTTTTTATTTAAAAAATGAGCGCAAAATAATTGAGCAATTTATTCGCAAACGATGTCCGAAAACCAAGTTAATGCAATAAAAACGCCAGCTGCCTGTATGAAAACGGTCTCCGAAGACAGGGTACAGCTATGTGGACACATTAAAAGTATCAGATTCCTAAATGAAGACGGTGTTAGTAGACAAAGCAAGGTTATGCGTCAGCATCCTAAGCAAAAATGGTTTCCTAGACAGGGTGAAGCTTAGCGTCAGCATCCTAAGAAAGGACGGTTTTCTACGACAGAGTTAAGCCAAGCGTCAGCATCCAAAGCAAGGACGGTGTCTTAAGACAGGGTAAAGCTGGGCGTCAGCATCCTAAGCAAAGACGGTCTCCAAAGACAGGGTAAAGGTATATGGATCTAATAAAAACGTCAGCTTTCCAAGTGAAGATGGTTTCCCAAGACAAAATAAAGCTATGTTAATACAATAACAACGTCAGATTCTCCCGTATTTTCTCAGTAAGGCTTTAATGATATCGGTACACAATCGTACAGTATTAGTGAGTTTGAAATTGTGTTTTATTTATTTATTTCTAGACATTTTCAATTTCAAATGAATGGACAGTTTTTGATGTATCTCAATAGTAGTGTATTTTATGATTTGATCAACATACTTTTTAAGTAAAAGTGATTAAGCTATTGAAGGCTGCACGTGTTGTTAACTTTCTTTGTCTAATGAAAGGGAAACAAAATATTTAAATCTGTACAATCAGATGTCATTTCAAATCTTCAAGCTTTTAAGGGTTCCAGGGCATACTCGAAATAGTAATATACCAAATTTTAGTCTTTTTGTGATATATATTTTTAATATTTCTAATAGAGCTTAAATTTTTTTGTGCATAACTATAATAAAGATACTTTTGTTACTTTCAAGAACTACAACAATCAACTTTTTTAACTCAAAAGTTTTTTAATTTGTTTTTATTTGCTCATGGATATAAATTTTAGTAACTCGCAATACATATTTTCAATTAGATACCATTTTTTCAATAATATTGCTTAAATATATAAAATATTTTACACACATATATATAAAATGATGCATAAAACATAATTATTTGGTGAAATTCTTGGATAATTTCTTTGGAAAAAAATATAGAACAATTATTAAAATTCGAATTTTTTTTTCGTATGTAAAATTAGTTTTAAAATATTGGGTGCCATTTAGAGAAAAAATGTTTTGGTTCGTCAATGCACAGGCATCTTTTATTGAAGTATGATAAATTTAGAAGAATATAGTGCAATTCAATTGCGTTCGTATAAGATACTAATTTAATATTAGGTCGTTACCCGCCAAATTGTTTCTAATTTTCGCCAAGATGGGGGATAACATTACAATATGGTTGCATTTATTTTTATCGTTTGGTAATATGTTTGCTAAAGTGTTTAGTATAGGATCCTTACTTTTTTTTATTTTTACTGTGGTAACTCTATTAATTTTAAGCAACTCGATTTTTTTAAAAGTATTTAACCATTTTTATATTGATCCCAATTTTGTTGCAGTATTCCATTTTTATAACTTCCGTTGAAGGATGGATATCTCAGAAATTACTGATGAGTATCCGGATTATTTTTTTTAAAGAGTATGAGAGTTCCATGTTAATTTATTACGTATTAATAGATTTACAAAATTCGTTCTTTTGGTCAATTTTGTTTTTTTAAGGATTCGAATTTCTTTTTTCAACCTTAGTTAAGATTTTACTGCTTTTGCCCATTAAGTGAAATGTGATAGATCTGGTAAAGATATATACACTCTCATGTCCATAAATTAAGGATACTTCAAAATCACACAGAAATTGAACTCTAAAATAAAAATTTCACCTGTTGAATTACCACACACATCTTAAAGAAGAATATGCAAATTACAGGAAACCACCAGATGGCGCGGATAGTACGTCACAATGACGAGAGTGTAAGAGAGGGGTATATAAGGAATGAAGGCAAAGTAGTAAAATTGTTCACAAGAGCTTTAAAAGCCTTTCGGTGCAATAACCGCATAGTTATGGAACAAAGGAAGCATTTGGATGATTTTTTACATGGTAGAATTATTGGACGACTGGAATGAGGACGTACCCAGCTGGAAGTATCCGAGGAACTTGGAATCGCCTAGAGTGTCATCTCCAGGGTTTGGCAACGATTCCAAGGTGATGGCAATGTGAGTAGATGTTACAGCACAGGTCACCCCCGAGTTACAACGCCGAATGAGGACCGTTATTTGGCAGTTACTGCCAAAAGAAACAGACGGGGAACAGCATCAGACCTGTATCGTCAGCTCTCTTCAGCAACCGGTACGACAGTTTCAAGGCAGACTGTGTACAGACGCTTAGGGCACATTGGTCTATAAGCTCGTAGACCTGTCAGATGTGTTCCACTTACCGCAACTCACTGTCGCCTGCTATTAACCTGGAGAAGAGAGCATGCATTGTAGACACCACAACAGTGGTCTTGTGTGATGTTTTCCGACGGTCCGGGTTTAGTTTGCAGTCTGATTCTCGCCGGACTGTAATATGGAGAGCGGCAGGTACCCGTTACCACCAAGAGAACACCATTGAACGACACCGTTCGGTGGTGCAGGATGGCTCGTTTGGGGAGGAATTATTCTTGGTTCCAGAACTGAGCTGAATGTTCAGAGTGTAACGATGACAGGCCTCATCTATCGGGATGTCATTCTGTAACAACATGTACTTTTGTCTCGGGGCGCCATGGGTGCTGAATTTCTGTTTATAGATTACAACGCCCGTCCTCACCATGCAAACATTGTAGACGAATGCCTTCAATCGGAGGATATCACCCGTATGGAATGACCAGCATACTCACCGGACTTGAATCCAATAGAGTATGTGTGGGATATGCTTGGCCGACGAATTGCAGTCCGTCACCCCCCTCCCACTCATCTACCGGAACTTCGGAGGGCATTGCTTGATGAGTGGTGTAATATTCCCCAAGATCAGATTGATAATTTGATACTCAGCATGCCTAGACCTTGTAAGGCCTGTAGGGCATCGTCCGGGAGACATACTCCGTATTAACCATCATACTAACCATGTTATAGTGTTTTTTTTAAATAGGTTCTTATTTGAAATTTGCTCCAGGGAGTGTGTAAAAATCACAATTTTTATTAATTATGTCAAACATATAGTATCTTTTTTGCTCTTTTCCTTTTGTTTAGTAAATAGACTTTACAAATAAGTCAAATTTGTTTTGCTTCTGTCTCTTTCTTTGCCTGAACTTCATTATCCTTAATTTATGGACATGAGTGTAAGTATTCCAAGTGATATTCCAAAATCAAGAAATAAGTAAAGTCAGTTTTATAATCGAGATTTCTATTTATATATTATTATCAATATCTTTGTGTTCTTAAAAACTAAAATTAAGTGAATAAACTCGGTTTCGTCACACGTATTTAATATTAAAACTTTTCGCCTTGTCTCCAGCAGTGCTACTGTAGCACGAGGTAATATGTATTTCAATAGACAAATAAATAGATTATTCCGATTAGGACATGCCAGACGAAACTGGGGTCTTCCAAGGGGAAAAAACTAGAAAACCTTTTCAATTTTTAAATGCAATTAGATGGAAATATTCCAATTTATTACTGTTAATCTAATCATTTATTTCCAATTATACAAAAATATTAAAATTCTATTCCGCCCCCCCACAAATCCTTTAAATTATTTTTCCGATTTTGAAAATAAATCTCATTATAAGCTAAGGAAAAAACTCGAATGAGGTTGTTTTCTTTCGCGTACAGAAGCTATTGCTCCGAACGGTGAAGAGATTTTTGTTAAAAAAATTACATTTCAGCATTTTTCTAAAACCAATTTTTCTCCTACTTTTTAAAATGATTTTGTTCGACAGAGTATATATAACCTCCTTTTCATTAATAGAAAAACTCTACAATTCATAGTCTATTGTCGTGAATTCCCATCTTTCGATAAATGTTATGGTTTTACCAGCTGGTCAAGGACAAGTGCCTCACCCATCGATTGTCCCTGAAGTTTTTACAATCAACCAGCTGTGGAATGACCGGTGCACGTGGCCATGGGGCCATTGTTTATTGTCTGAACTCAGGGAGTGGAGATTGCAGACGGGTCGGCATAATAGACTTAAGAGTTCGGCGCCCCATGGACAATAGGCGAAGCCTATCTTAAAAATAACCATATTGTCTTTTTCTAGTGTTGTTTGAAGGGGATGCTAGAAACAGGTGGCGTGATGGGCCAGTGTGTCCAGCTGTGGACAAGGAACTATGGCGCCTTGGACCAGACGGCTCGGGTGTGTTTTGGCGTGTTATGCGCCAATAGGACGAGGGAGGTCAAGAGAGACTTTGTTGACCTGCGAATAAGAAGGAGCGAGGGGCGTGTTGTGAACACACCCCTGTTGTTTAAAAAGGGTTGTTTTTGAGGACACGGAAAAAGAAAAGACCGGAAAAAAACCTGGAGAGAGAGAGTAAGAGAGAAGAGACCCGGAGAGAGAGAGAAAAAGAGAAAAAGACCGGAGAAAAAAAAAAAATCCCCGAGAGAGAGTGAAAAGACGATGAACGCCGGTGGCGTTGAGCATGAGTATATGAACTGACCACACCGGCTTGGCATTTAATCTGGATTTATATTACTTCATTTACAAATTGTTAGCAAATAAAGTTTGCTTTTATTTGTATATTAAGCTGTAAAGATTTGTTTATTGATGGATAGCTACTCACGACGTTACAGCTAATATAAATATATGAAATTGGTGGCAGCGGTGTTGATCCGGCATTTAAGTAAACAGATGCCCGAATCCTTTATTTTAATTGAAGAAAAAAAAAAAAGGCCAGCCGTGTGCGATTGTGATGAAGCGAGTTTAATGACCCCTAATTCCTGGATTTCCCAGCTGTGAGAAGTGCTGGATGCAAGTGTCTCCCGTTCCTGCTTGTGAAGAGTGCCCGCGAAGTGCCTGCCTTCCGTTTTTTCCCGGAGAAGGATAAGGAAGAGGTTTCCAGTGTTTTCACCTGCAATGTTAAGGTCAGTCTTTTTCTTTGAGTATCGTATCGGGGCAGCAAAACATTATTTTTAGTTAATGTAAAATTTTGTAAGGAAAATAATACTAGATAAAGTTAAAAGTATAGACTGAGAGACTACAGAAATTATTAAGTTTGTTTGCAGTGTATTGATTTGCTATGTTTGTATGTATGTTTGTTTATTGAGTTAGGTCGTAGTATACAGTAGTATATTTGCTTCGTTAGCACAGTTTTTGCGTAGTGTATTGTCACGTTACTCTGAGTATTTTTATTATTTTGTGAAGTATAATTAAAGTCTAGGTTTAGTGTACGGTTAGTTACGTTTGGTAGTTGTATAAGTTTGTGGAGTACAACTGAGTATAGTGTATAGTGTAGTGTTGATTTATGTTGGATATTTGATTTGTTTTAGAGACAATTGAGATTGGATTTAGTGTTGTATTTATTAAAGCACGATGGCGTTTCTTTTAAAGCAAACAAAAGAGGTATTGTTAGAGGTTGCGATAGATTTGGGAGTCGAAGTCAATAGTACTCTAACCAAATCAGAAATTAAGAATAGAATTTGTCAGAGTGAAGACTATAACGAAGAATCGGTTAAAAGTTTGTTGGAGGGTATCTTGGCGGAAAAACGGGAGGCTAGGGAATTGAAGGAAAGGCAGGAGGCTAGGGAATTGAAGGAAAGGCAGGAGACTAGAGAATATGAGTTGGAGCGGTTAAGATTGTCTAACGCCACTGAGACGGTTAGTGTATCGTCTGCCGATTTAGAAGGGCAAGGGGTAAATAGACGTGTTAATTTAAAAGACTTGGTGCCTAAATTTGATGCAAAAAATGCAGACATTAATTTATTTTTGAAATATTTGAAAGGCAGGCGATAAAAGAAAAAGTGGCTGAGGATAGATGGGTCTCCCAACTCATTCCTTTACTTCCCATAGAAATTGCGGAGATAGTAGCGAAAGAACCTTTAGAGAAAAGCGACGATTACCCCCACATAAAAAATCTACTCTTGGCCCGGTTCCAACTCACGCCGATAGCCCTTAGAGATAGATTTGAGTCGCATCAACGCAGACCTGGGGCCATGTGGGCGGATTTAGTATTCGAACTAAGGTCCTACCTGGACAACTGGCTAGCGGGGATGAAAGTGGGTGATTTCGCCGCATTAAAAGAGCTACTAGTGACAGAACAAATAAAAAAAGCACCAAGTGAATTAGTAGACCATTTTCTAGATTCGTGGGATGGTTTCAAGGAGGCTAAAAGTTTAGCTGAGAAATTGGACCATTTTGAGGCGATTAGAAGAGTGCATAAAAAACAGGTCCGACGAAAACCTGGGAGCGTAGAACCTTTGATAAACAGCCTCTCGAAAGTAAAAATAAATCTGCGCATTTTAGTGGTAAGGGTAAAAATATCGGGCCCTTGAACAGGGATCCTTATAAGCATGAGGTAAGCCAGGGGAGTTCTCAAATTAGGAGGGAGTGCCCCAGGGCGGGGGATAATCAATTTGAGAAGAGGAAGCCCATAATATGCTACTACTGCAATGAGACAGGGCACATAAAGCCAGTGTGCCCTAGATTAAGGAAAAATAATTTCGAAACGGTAGCTAATTTAACTTTAAATACCGGGAATTACGACCCATTTAAAAAATTCAAAATGAACATGGAAATAAATGGCATTGATCGCGTATGTCTAAGAGATTCGGGGTCATCCATAGACGTCTGTTCGCGGAGCTGGATTAATGAAGATGACCTCCTAGGTGAATACGTTTGGTTGAAAAGCCCGTTAGATGAGATTTGCCACTGTTTGCCTCTGGCTAAAATTAAAATCAAAACGAAGAAAGGAGAGTTTTATACCAAGGCTGCAATAAAACAGGATAGTAGTGACAATGATCTATATTTATTGGGAAACCGAACAGCTGAACTGCTGGAGTCAGACGAACAGGGGGTGCACTTGGTTAACGCAGTGGTGACTAGAAGTAAACAAAAAAGATTTTCCCCCGAGAAAAAAAAAAGAGGCGAACGAAGCGGAGTTTGAACTTACGGATTTTTCCCCCCGTCCGAGGGAGGGGAAGACGATAGCTTTATCATTCCCGCTTTTGAAGGAGAAGGGGGAAAGAGTTTGGCGAAAGTGAATGGTGTTGAATTTAAAGAGGAACAAAGAAAATGCCCCGATCTAAAACCATTATGGGATAAGGCCCAAACAGGAATAGACAAAGAATTTAGGGTCATCAGGGGGAAATTAGTTAGAGTCGCGAAAACTAAGCGAGGGGAGGAGGTCAGACAGCTATGCGTACCCATAAAGTTTAGACTCGACATTAACAAACTTAGCCATGACGAAATAGGGGGCATCTGGGGGTGACGAAAACCAAAGATAGAATTCTAAGGCATTTTTTTTTGGCCGAACGTGTACAGAGACGTGGAGGAGTTCGTCAAAACTTGCGATTCGTGTCAACGAGTAGGGAAACCGAGAGATAAGGCGAAAGCACCCCTGAAATTAGTGCCGATTATTTCGGAGGTATTCTCTAAAATCAATATAGATGCTGTGGGACCTCTCCCTGTCTCAACAAAGCAAAACAGATATCTGATTACGTCAATTTGTGTAGCCTCTAAGTACCCGGAAGCTATACCGGTGGAGAGTATTACTTCCCCGAACGTAATAGACGCCCTCTTGAGTATCTTTTCTAGGATAGGATTCCCACGCGAAATACAATCCGACCTGGGGACTTCTTTCACTAGTGAATTGACCACCACCTTTTTCAATAAGTTCGGCATCAAAGTGACGAGGTCATCAGTCAGCCACCCCCAAAGCAATGCAGTGGAGCGAGTGCATAGAACCATCAAGCGCGTAATTAAGGCTTTGTGCGTGGAATCGGGAGAAGATTGGGAGGGGGTTCTTCCTTTGGCATTATTCTCTCTCAGAACGGTTGCGCACGAGAGTACAGGTTTCAGTCCCACCGAGTTGGTCATGGGAAAGAATTTGAGAACACCCCAAACGTTAGTTTACGAGGAATGGATGGAGGAGGGAAACACGAGTCAATCGGTAGTGGAATATATATTGCAGTTAAATAATAGACTCAAACGTTGCCAAGATATTGCGATCACTAGGATGAAAGAATGCCAACTTAAAAGGAAAACGTGGTACGATCGCGATGTCGTGGAACGGAAATTTGTGGAAGGGGATCTGGTAATGGTGTTAGTTACCTCTAAACAAAATAAACTTGAGGTAAATTGGATAGGGCCGGGAAAGGTACTTAGTAGAATTTCGGATACAAATTATGTGATAGATCTACCAGGAAGAAGGGACCGTAGTACTATCTATCACGTAAACTTACTAAAACCGTATCATCGGAGACCCGAGCTGGTAAGCCTGGTTGTAGAAGAGGTCTCGGATGACATAGAGGGAGATGCGGAAATTCCTTATCCAGATAAACAATGCACGAAGTTTGACTATCACGAAATATTGAGGGAAAGTCAACTGCAACTTAAACTATCCCCCTCTCAGATCGACGAATTAAAACAAGTCATTACTAAAAATAAGGACGTGTTTTCCCCAGACCCTGGGACGACTCACTTGATGCGAATGGATATTGAATTGATCTCGGACAAGCCCATTAAAACAAAACCTTATCGGATGTCTCCGAGACAAATTAACATATTGCGAGAAGAAATTAAACGTTTGTTGGAACTGGGTGTAATAGAGATAGGACAGTCCGATTACACTTCGCCCCTTATTTTAGTAGAAAGCCCAAATAAAGACCCTCGTCCTTGTGTTGATTATCGTCGATTGAACGAGATAACTCGAGCTGAATTTTTCCCTTTGCCAAATATGGAAGAGATAGTAGAAAAAGTGAGTGCGGCTCCCTATGTAACGGTGATGGATTTGTCGAAAGGTTACTTTCAGATTCCGCTCACGCCGAGAGCTCAGAGATACGCAGCTTTCGTTACTCCATTTGGCACCTATATCCCCAAGAAAATGATGTTCGGGTTAGTATGTGCGCCCTATTATTTTTGCAAATTGATGGCCCAAGTTTTAGAGGGGTTGGAGCAGTTTGCATTGCCGTACATAGACGATATAGCCATTTTTTCCCAAGGGTGGAAAGATCACGTAAAGCATATCGACATAGTTTTAGGAAGATTGAGAAAGGCGGGGCTTAAAGTGAAACCCTCTAAATGTAAGTTTGCTCAAGAGGAAGTCTTATTTCTAGGGCATCGAATTGGTTCAGGGAGTAGGTCTCCGAGTGATTTGAAGATAAAAGCTATAGCAGATTTCCCGCGGCCCACCACTAAAACACACGTACGATCCTTTCTCGGTCTAGTGGGGTACTACTCTCATTATATCCCAAATTACAGCACAATAGCTTCACCCTTGACCGACGCACTGAAAGGGAAAATTAAGAAAGAGAAGATCACTTGGGATGAGAAATGTGGGAAAGCGTTCGAGGAGCTAAAAGCCAAGCTCGTCACCCAACCCATATTGTTTGCCCCAGATTTTGCCACGGAATTCATCCTGCAAACGGACGCGAGTGAGGTGGGTGCTGGGGTTGTTTTATCGCAAAGAATAGAAGGGGAAGAACACCCCATCGTTTTCCTAAGCAAAAAATTTTCTAAGGCGGAGCGAAACTACAGCACGGTGGAAAGGGAATTAGCTGCGATAATTTTTGGTCTAAAGCGATTAAAGCATTATTTAGACGGGCAAAAATTTATTATAGAAACCGACCACAACCCCTTAAGGTACCTAAACAAGATGGGGAGTACTAATCCTAGGTTACAAAGATGGGCGTTGAGTTTACAGCCGTTTAATTTTGAAATCAAACACAAACCTGGGAGGCTCCATGGAAACGATTGAATATTAACGTCGCACCTGTTCAGGAAACGCGGACGGCCTAAGTAGATTGGAATAAGTAGTTTGTAGATTTTGCTATTAATTATTATGTATATTTAAATTACTGTTTTTATTTATATGTGTGTATTTGTATCTGTGTACATTGTGTGTAATTGAAGAAAATGGATGTTAGTGAAAATCTCTGATGTCTCTTAGTCAACCGTAGGCCAACAGATGTTTACTTCTGTAGTCAGGCGCGATTAAGTGTAGATGGTTATTAAGAGATTGGCATTTGACGCATTTTGTTTGAAAAATTATAATTTAAAGGTGAAATGTAACTTGGAGAAAAAGAATCCCAGATTCGGATTTTAAGATCTAATTGTGTGAAGTGTACATATTTTTTTTTTTTGAAATTTGATTCATGTATTATGTTATTTTTTTGATTGTGTTTAATACCGGGATTGCTGCCCTGATCAATCTCATTGATGGGACGATCTTTATGTGTGTGACTTCTAAGAACTGAATCCAACTAGGACCAGAGCAGTCCCGTGAAATGGACTTTTTTTAGGGGGAAGGAGTTGTGACATAGTCTATTGTCGTGAATTCCCATCTTTCGATAAATGTTATGGTTTTACCAGCTGGTCAAGGACAAGTGCCTCACCCATCGATTGTCCCTGAAGTTTTTACAATCAACCAGCTGTGGAATGACCGGTGCACGTGGCCATGGGGCCATTGTTTATTGTCTGAACTCAGGGAGTGGAGATTGCAGACGGGTCGGCATAATAGACTTAAGAGTTCGGCGCCCCATGGACAATAGGCGAAGCCTATCTTAAAAATAACCATATTGTCTTTTTCTAGTGTTGTTTGAAGGGGATGCTAGAAACAGGTGGCGTGATGGGCCAGTGTGTCCAGCTGTGGACAAGGAACTATGGCGCCTTGGACCAGACGGCTCGGGTGTGTTTTGGCGTGTTATGCGCCAATAGGACGAGGGAGGTCAAGAGAGACTTTGTTGACCTGCGAATAAGAAGGAGCGAGGGGCGTGTTGTGAACACACCCCTGTTGTTTAAAAAGGGTTGTTTTTGAGGACACCAGAAGAAAGAAAAGACCGGAAAAAAACCTGGAGAGAGAGAGTAAGAGAGAAGAGACCCGGAGAGAGAGAGAAAGAGAAAAAGACCGGAGAAAAAAAAATCCCCGAGAGAGAGTGAAAAAGACGATGAACGCCGGTGGCGTTGAGCATGAGTATATGAACTGACCACACCGGCTTGGCATTTAATCTGGATTTATATTACTTCATTTACAAATTGTTAGCAAATAAAGTTTGCTTTTATTTGTATATTAAGCTGTAAAGATTTGTTTGTTGATGGATAGCTACTCACGACGTTCCTACGACTTCCCCTTTCGGTAGGATATATTTTTGTTCATCGTCAAAAATCTTCTCGAGAATTGACTTAAAATGTAGTCAAGCGGTTTGGTGTTTACATGACATTTTAGTGCTCGTCATTGGACACATTTTCATTTTTCATTGTTTAGCTAAAACGCAATTCAAGTGAATGAATGCATGTTAACGTCACACTATTCAGCTACCAGAGGGTTTTTCGGCGACGTACCTTGTAGTTTTGAACCATGGTCAACTGACGAGGACGACACCTGAGTTCGCACCTCTCTCCTAATTTCCACACCACACCAAAGGAAGGATGTTTGAGCCCCGACATATTTAACATGCATCAACCCCTCTGCATGGTGGGTCTTCAGCGGTACTAGGTTTGAACTCGTGACACACTGGCCACGAGTCCGTTACCTAGGACAATCGATTCCATGGAAAATAAAAATTTAAAGCTTGAGCTGCTAAATTATGTTCCGACCCTCATTTTATCGTTGAAAATATACGATATATCGATATGCAATGTGAGACATTTTAGCTAGAGTTTTATGTGCTGTAGGAAACTATAGTGAACAAGATCATGTCATTATAAAAATGAATTTTACACGAAATCAAAATTTTGTGTGTGTCTGTTGAATGGTTGCGTATTCCGGGAAGAATTCTATTCGATTTTTATTCTTTAAAAACAAATATACAAGTAATTTAGCATTTATAAAAAGAAGTACTTTTGCTCATTTGAAAGCTTAGAGATGGTTCCAACAACAACAAAAACCCACGAGAAAAAGGAAATTTATGTATTAGATGGCAATGAATTACTTCTTTGAATTTTACGAAATGGTATAATATTTGAGGGCGACACATCATACTTTTTCAAAATAAAAATCAACATTTTTTTTAAATTTCTGTAATTTACAATTTCTTAAATTAAAAAAATAAAGAAAAAAATGAACGAGTCGGTCAAGTTGTATAAATTCGCTAATGACTTTATAATTGCTTTATGAGAATAGTACTTTTAACTTTAATCCCAATTCATGAATTGAGTTCGAGGAAACTATTTTTCATTCTTTTAGGTTTAAAACATGCTTTCATAAAATATTCTTCTATATATATATATATAAAAAATCCTTATTCGTGATATACAGATTGATTGATTGAATATTAACGTTGCACTGTTCAGCTACACGAGGGCTTTTGGCGACGGACCACGTAGTTTTGAACTATGGTCAAGTGACGGGGATGACACCTGACCTGGCACCCCCACTCCTAACTACCACACCACACCAACGGGAGGACGTTTCATCTCTCGACAGATTTAACGTGCATCAGGGTCTTTAGTGGTACTGGGCTCGAACTCGTGACAAGGCATGCCATGATCCGATACCTATATCACTCGGCTGCCGCGGCCGTTTCGTGATATACAGATATCTCTCTCAATAAATCACACTAATAACGAAAAATACTGTTTTACATACTACATCCACTTTGGTATATCCATAAAAAAAAACCTAACTGCCTTAGAAATGTGGCATTTTCTTATAAGCTATATAAAACCTGTTTTTTTTTTCAAAGTGTTTGCAATAGATTTCTCTATTTTTGTTACTTAATTCGAATATGGACAAGAAACTCAATATGAACTAATTTTAATGATAACACAGTATACACAGTTTAAATAAAATCAATCCTGAAACACTGCGAAAGAAATAATTAAAAGAAATCATGAAAATTAGATTTCTGCCTGTTTTACCATCGTTGATTCGTTCAGTTTCAATGAAAACCAAGAAACACTAACATTAATATGCAGTTTTTAATCGTCATCGAAGTTAAAAATATAGTCGATAATCGTCTGCTTTCTTTTTTAACGAAACATTTATGATTTAATTATTGTTTAAAATATTATATTTTAGACAGATAAATTCAGCACACTAGAACCTTTCCAAATTTTCATATCAATAATATAGATATTAAGAAACCAATTGAATGCAATGTTTCGCGACTTTTTAATATCGTAAATGTGATAAATAAAAATAAAGCCATTGTGTAAATTTTGCAATAGAAGAACAGGGGGGGATTTCGGGATAGATTCTATGTAGTCCAATTTATGATATCAACGAAAAAAAAAGAAAAGAATTTTATTGTCATTTTATATCCGTTTAAAGTGCTGAAATAAATATACATTTTAAAATTAACACTAGATTGCGCAAGGAAGTCATTTTGACTGCTTTTTAATTTCAATTAGAAAAAGAATTACGTATATAATGGCACCGTCTCTTAGACTTTGTTAGAATACATTTTTTCCCAAGTGAAGTAAATTTTTTATTATTCATATTTACTAATAAATTGTTATACTAGAGTAATAATATAAAAAAAATATTAAAAATTACTTTTAAACAAATTTTATTACGCATTAGTTATTCTTTCCCGATGCTGTCATTTTGACTGATTTTGGGCAATATCTATAGTTACTATACTATATTATATTTCAGTCTTTCTAGTTTTAAGGCATGAGACAACTATTGCTTTTTAAATGAATTTTTTAAATGAATTTTTTAAAAGAAGTATCATCCATTTACTTTCTTGTTTATGTTGGAGATCATATATACATATTCCAAAATTTAACATTAGTTAAATTTGAAAAACAAGCCACATTAAATTTGCTAAAATTCCAGCACTGAAAACATTTTGAATATACAGTGGACCACGAAAGTGTTCGTACACTTGCAATTTCTAATAAAATTTAATGTTTTCAACTAATAAAAATTTATATATTGGAATTGTAATTTGTTATGATATCTGCAACTTGTTCTTAATTGAATGACATAATCAATTTTTTAAAAATATTATAACTATTTTTTTAAAGGTTTCGTACACTTCACAAATATCTCAACACAGCTTTAAATATTGTATTTCTTTTTGTTGAAATTTGATTGTGCTGTCATTCGCAAACGATTAAGTATACATTCTCCTTTATCTTAACCGTCCTGAACATTTTTTTTTTACTTCAAAAAAAATCTCTGACCGCCTCTTCCTTTTTGGGCACTCCAAACGGAGGAGAAATGAAAGTCGCACACACGTATAATCATGTACCATCCATAGAGCAAAGAATATGCATAATGCAATTCGGAATTTATTAAAAAAGTAATTTACTATAGTAAAATGAAACGCAACTGTTTGATAAAATATCAATCTATTTTAATCTAAACGACATTTCTATTATCAAAAAGGATTTATTTTAAAACAAGAACAGGAAACAGGCAAATGCATTGTAGATTTTATTTAATAAATTTAAAATGAAAAAAAGTTTAAAAACCTGATACTTAAGACTTTTTTAAAAAGAGTCGGTGGGCCGCAGCTTACGTACTGGCGGGCCGCGTGTTGGACACTCTTAGTCTACACCAGGGATGGCGAACCACGCGACAAAATATTTTGGGCACTCCATCGATCAAAAACGATTTGCATATTTTAGTTAAAATAATTAAGTTTACTATGAAGTATTAGGAAAAAACGTGAGTGATCCGTCGCGACGCCGACAAGTTGGGGAGCAGACTCGTTTGTTATGTCTTGCTTAAATACTTCGTGTATTATAATTGCTAATGATCCAAAGTTTATCTACACATAGTGTGTGTATGTAACTATTTCTAAATATATTCAAGTAGTTTAAAAATATATTCTAACGTTTACATTAATAGTTCAGCTTGTATACATCTAATTTATTAATGTGATTTAATTCATATCTTGTAAATCTAATTCATAAAGTAACTCTCACTGCTTTATTTTTACAAATTTTAATGACCTGAGACCAAAGTGAAAGAGCGAGCACTACAGAAATCTCGTACAAGCACTCAATTTCCAAAAAACAAATAAATCTGCGCATGAGCCCGCAGTCATGAGCAGTCAGTAAAAAGGGATTTTTTATGTGGGGAGGCGTGATCAGGCGAGAGCACATAGAATAGTCAGTTTCGTCGACACAATTGTACGTTTGAAGTTTATTTGTGCTAAATTTACGATTTTTAGCTGCCATTTAACATGGCTAGTTTAGCAATATATATATATATATATATATATATATATATATATATATATATATATATAAGGTAGTAAGTGTAGCAGAGAATTTCAAATTTGGTGGGCTGAGAAATATGGCATGATCAATAAAAGCGACACAAAGTTGTGTGTGTTATGTTCTGGAACAGTGCTATGCAGAACATCGTCTGTAAAACGGCATATTGAAACAAATCACAAATCCTTTTGTAAAAAAGCGAACCAGAGCAAAAAGAATTAATTGCAAGTGAAATAAAAGACAGAAATAAACAGTCGATATTTAAATATGTAAGCAAAAATTGTCACACAAGTGTGGCAAGTTACTCGGCTGCAAATGCCATTGCTTAGCACGGTAAACCTTTTCAAGAGGGAGAGTTTTTGAAGGAAGCTTGATTGGCATGTGCACCCTCACTTTTTGATGATTTTGATAATAAAGATAAGATAATTCAACGCATCAAAGATGTTCCTCTAGAAACACAATAAGAGATAGAATCTTGAAACTGGCAGAAAATGTTACAGATCAACAAAAAAAAATGACATTAACTTCGCTCCTCTTATATCGCTTTGTCTTGACGA
This sequence comes from Trichonephila clavipes, assembly GCA_019973935.1. Lineage (NCBI taxonomy): Eukaryota > Metazoa > Arthropoda > Arachnida > Araneae > Nephilidae > Trichonephila > Trichonephila clavipes. The sequence continues at coordinate 18,389 of BMAU01000644.1, read as the reverse complement.
AAGTATTGACATTACTAAATCAGCACGTTTAGCTGTCTTTGCTCGATATTGGGTAGGAAACATCATTAAGGAAGAATTAATTGCGATAACATAGTTGTTAACAACTACAAAGGGCACAGATATTTGTACGGCAGTAAGAAACTCTCTTGCTGAGAAAGAAATTTATTCGAAAAAAATTGTTTCAGTAACCACTGATGGTGCTCCAAATATGGTAGGCAAAAAAAAAATTGTTTCATTTCTTCATTTAAAACAGACGTAGGACATTCGATTCTTGAATGCCACTACATCAGCGCTTCTCAAACTTTCAATACTGGCGCCCCCTTTTCAATCACAATTTTTATCGCGCCCCCCCTTATACATAATAATTTACTGAATGCAATAATAATGCACTTTTACGATAAAGCAACAATATTTATTATAAACCGTATAAATTCATGACATAAGTATTAAATTTTGTATATGTTACTTTTAAGCCAAAAAAAGTTATGTAATAGGTTAAATAATAAGTTATTTTTCCTTTCTCTGATTTTTAAATTGGAACATATTACAAAATGCGGTGGTTGCTTAGAAGACAAAATATAGATATCAGCTAAATATAGAAAATGAACTCAGAGGGTCAATTTCTTATCTTAAAAATCCTTTCAAAAACTTTGCTCTGTAAGACAAGCCCATGGAAGTAGCTAATAATTATTAAACTTGTTCTTAATTTAGTATTAATTAATTAGTCATAAAATACTCTGTGCACTACTCATACATTAAAAGCAGTGCTTCTCAAACTTTCAATACTCGCGACACAATTTTCAATCATAATTTTTGTCTCGCCCCCCTGTACAACAATAATGTATTTACTGCAATAAAAATGCACTTTGAGAGAGAGAGACGCTAAAGTTACAATACGATCTTAATTATAAACCGTACAAATTAATACGATAAGTATATTAAATTTTGTGTATATGGAACTTTTAAGTAATATATATATTTTAAGAAAATTACTTAAAATACACACACATATTACTTAGGATTATGTTATTTTTCTTTCTCTAATTTTTAAATTGGAACAGATAGCAAAATGATGTATTTAATTAAAGATTTATTTCCTTCAGCATTCATTTCTCAAAGTACAAATGTCATTAGAAAAATAGTCTAGTCAATGTCGCTCTCTATCATATCCATCACATCTGGCATTATAGGGTACGTTTGCGTGAGTCTGGGCAACCTATCGGACGTCTGCGCAAAACATGTAAAAATGCTTTTCCTCGTACAATTCCAGTCAGTTTTGGTCGACTCGATACTCCTATAGCTACAGAATCTAGCTCTTGAATGTACATTTTTTTAATTTCCACGTTAATTGTAATTCACGGTAATTAAGTATTTACGGCAGTAGATTAAAACAATATCATACATACATTTTTAAGTCGTAAGCAAGCATTCGACCATAATAAAGGATCAACAAGTACACAGACGAACGAGCATGGTTCCGAAAATTAAATCAAGGCGATATTCTCAAAAATACTTAAATTTTGGATTTACCACTACTGAAGTAAATGATGGAAAAAAAGCCCCAGCTCGATATGTGTTAAAACTTACAAATCTGTAGAACAACATGAGAAAGTTGTTTTTAAAACATGTAAAATCATTTAGCTATGTTGGCAAAGAATTTTAAAAAGTATTTTCTGGATGAGGACAGCTTGGTAGCAAGTTACGAGTGGATTAGGGATCTACTTCAGGATACTCCAGAAGGGCTCTCAACTTCCGAAGAAGAAATCTTCATAGATTTCACATCCAGTGAAAAATTAAGAGGCAATTTTGTAATAAATCGCTCTTTGAATTTGGGGTAGAGGTGGATGAGGAATTATCTGTACTGAAAACAAAAGCACTTCGTATACTATTACCATTTTCAACATCCTACCTTTTTCAAACCGGATTTTCTGCAGTGGATGCCTTGAAGACAAAATATAGATCTCAGCTAAATATAGAAAAATAACTCTTTAAGTGTCAATTTCTGATATTAAACCTTCCTTTGAAAAACTTTCCTCTACAAGACAAGCCCGTGGAAGTCCCTAATAATTATTAAACTTGTTCTTAATTTAGTAATAAGATTGATTGATTGAATATTAACGTCGCACTGTTCAGCTGCACGAGGGCTTTTGACGACGGACCACGTAATTTTGAACCATGGTCAAGAGACGTGGATGACACCTCAGCTGGCACCCCTCTCTCCTAACTACCACACCACACCAACGGGAAAACGTTTCAACTCTCAACAGATTTAACGTGCATCGCTGCCCTACACGGCGGGTCTTTAGTGGTACTGGGCTCGAACTCGTGACAAGGCAAACCACGATCCGATACCTATACCACTCGGCTACCGCGGCCAAATTCAGTAATAAGAAATTATTTATAAGATACCTTCTTCAGTACTGATACATCAAACGTATACTGGCTGAAACACCGACTCTTCGCACGAGTTCATTTTTTAAAAAAATAAAACATTATTCTTGATATAATAGCTGAACTGTAAGGAGAGTAAAACGGTGTGTACGACATTGTATACAAAAATGTAAAATGATTTTTTTTAGATAAATGCTATAATTGTAAATAACTGTTTAAAAGAACTGTAATTTTAAACCTCACACAATTAGCATTTAGAATTAATGTTAAATTATGAAAAAGAATATAAAATTCCGATGAAGAATAATTGTGTTACTTTTTAAGATTTAAAGCGAGAAAACTTCAAAATGTTTTAACCCGGGAGCAGGCGCGTACTCGATACTAACATTAATGGTAGTGCGGGGGGACTCAGTCACCCCAATCATTTGTTTAGAATTATTTTTACTGTACACGATACAAATCGGAATTCTAGTGAATGTTTTAATTTATAGAAAGTATACTTACCTTCTTTCAAGGACTATTCAATTCTTTGATGATTTGGGAAAAAATCAAATAAAACTGAACTAAAATGATTCAAAAGTACAAGACCATAATAAAGGACGCACATCAGACACTTTTCAATTATCCTACAGAAGTGTTAAACCAATCAATTCTTTTCCAAATATCGCAAAACTCAATTATTTACAATTTCCCTAAGCGAAAAGCAAACACATAAAAGATGGGAGGGAACTAATATTGATAATAACCATACCATAAGATTGAAAGTGAATCATGACTTCCTTTTCTTTTTCTACAACTAATGTACAGTATTTCAATAATAATTACAGTGGTGAATTGTTTATCTTCTTAGAATTTTTACCAGGGTCTGGGTTTCGTTTTTTCTTTTAACGAGTAATATTTTATGTTAAAACGTAATAAAAAAATCTCTCCTCGAGGAAATACAGCAAATAAAACAAAATGTTTTTTTTTCTTCTTTAATTTGGTTTTGGGATCACAGATAGCTATTTGATGACGGAAAAAAGCCAGATAATAAACATAAATTATGTCAGTGTTGTTGTGTGTATTTTTTTTATTATGGAAGAAAGCATTTTGTTTTACTTCTCTTTCCGGTTATTTTTTTTTAAAAAAAATCTTTAAATTTTCGATACGCTCGCGCCCCCCCAGGGGGGCGCGCCCCACACTTTGAGAAACACTGCACTACATTATTCGCCAACAAGCCTTATGTGCAAAGAGTGGTTTAACATCTCTTGATAATGTAATAACTTTAGTCCCAAATATAGTCAACCTCATATCGTCGCAGGCTTTAAATAAAAGAAAGTTTGATGCTTTGTTAGACGAAGTCAATTCGGTGTATAATGGCTTACTAATGTATAATAATGTTCGCTGGTTGAGCCGCGGGAACGTACTTCAAAGATTTGTTGATTGCTTGGAAGAAATCAGACTGTTTCTACAAAATGAGAGCAAAATTGAACAATACCCACAGTTGATGGATATTATGTTGCTTTTAAAATTGATGTTTTTTACAGACATATGCCAACATTTCAATGAATTGAACATAAAGCTTCAAGGCCCGAATCCAACAGTTATCGTCATGATGGATCTTATTCGCGCTTTTGAAGCTAAACTATATGTTTTCAGAAACGATATTATTACAAAAAACTACAAGTACTTCCCAAACATGATAAAAAATATCAAAGATTTAGATGCTCAAGAGAAACGAAATGAACAAAAAGTTATTGATGAATTTATTTCCATAATGGATTCTTGAATCAAAGAATTTTCAGCGAGATTTTCTCAGAATTCAAGGAATTATCGGAAATGTTCAGATTTATTATGTACCCTGAAGTGATTTCGTTTGGTAAATTGAACTTGTCTCAATTCGATTAGTTTGAAATTGAAGAACCTGAAATGCAACTGATTGATTTCCAGTCTAGTTCAATATGGATTGAAAAGTTTATTGAAACAAGGAAAAAGTTGTAATTGATTGAAGCAGAAAGATTGACAAGCAATATATAAGTAAAAATGCCAGTAACGAAATTTTAGAAACACGGAATTCGATTCCAGACGCATTTAACTGTTTGAAGAAGCTGGCGTATGCTATTTTAACCATATTTTCATCTACCTATGCCTGCGATTCATTATTTTCAGAGATAAATAACATCAAAGACTCGCTTAGAAAAAGTTTAATTAATGTCATGTTATTTTATATATGTTATTATATATTATTATTTATTATAAACGTCACACTAATGTTATTTTAATTTAAATTACAAGCATAACTAAAACATTTATTACTATAGAGTGCAAAATGTATTTCTTCGTATAAAATAAAGAATTTTGATTTGTTCGTATTTAGTTTTATTAGTTCTTCAATAATCACAAGTCAAAATTATTTGATGGCACGCCTATAACTCATTAAACGTTTCTTTAGAAAAAATGGCACGTCGACCCAAAAAGGTTCGCCACCCCTGGTCTACACTAAGGTGTTTTCAACTTTTCACGCACGAGGGCCAAATTAATACATTTAGAATAATAAGTGGACCTCATCAGTAAGTTATCAGTGATCCGTGGGCCACACTAATGCCAAAAAATATTGCAGTCGGTAAAAATATGTAAAAAACAAGCGATATAAAGAAAAAAATCTAAGTCAATTCTACTAAGATCAACAAAGAAAAATTTTATTTTAGCTACTTTTCACTAAATAGCTAGAATTAATATAAATGTGTATATACGCGTATGACAGAATCACAACATTAAGTGGTAATTAATTTTTATTGATTATCATTAAAGTATCGTATTGTTATTCAAAACAATCGTGCATATAAAATTTCAGTTCGACTAAATGCTTTAAAACGTGAGAAAAAAACCTTTTCAAGTTTTGACACAAGTCGCCAAAATCGTCGCTAAGTCACCAACGCGGCTATATTTGTAATTCTTTAAATAATTAGTTTTAATCAGTTAATTTTTATTAATTATAATTAAATTATTGTATTGCCGTCCAAAATAATCATGTATATTAAATTTCAGCTCAATTGAGCGCTTTAAAATGTATTTTATTAACGATTGAATATTCCACCAAGATAAATAAATAAATAAACAAACGAACAAATAAACAAAAATATGGAGAGAGAATGTGAGTTAATAGTAGGAATTAAAAAAGTTTCAAAAAAGTTAAACGTAGGTCGAATTAAAATGTCTTGCAAGCATGTTAAAGATAAAAGTCCACCATTTTCCGAACATTTCTGAGATTTTATCCATATTCAGATTTCATTTTTATATTTAAGGTACGGTGAAATTTTTGAAAAAATTCGTCATTTTCAGAAAAATTTATCTGAAATGGATATCAAACACATCAGTGAAAGGTTTTAAATATCAAGAATATAGAATAAATGGAGTTTCTTACGACAAAAACCGACAAAGCTATTATTTTTAAAATTGCCTCCAATTCAAATGAATGGACACTAAAATGCTTTCAGTGGGCCATTCGCGGGCCATGGGTCTACACATAGTCACATGCATTATGAATAGCACATACTCTAGTCTAGCTGGCGTCGATGTTCCACAAATATATATCTTTTAGTATGCGAGTTTAGGTTCTTACGTGAAGGCGGTTTTGGCGGTCAACCTGTCAATCCTGATCGAGATTAATGCCAACCCCGGCTCTATACTCCGTTCCACATCAAGTTGGCAGCACTAGGAAGCAAGTAAATGTAACAATCCGATTGAAAAAATAGTTCCAACTTGTTTTGGAATTTAAATTAAAGCAAATGCACATAAAATTGTTAAAAAATATCACGTATTACTGAAAATGTGGGTTTAAAGATAAAAGTTAATCTGATCATAAAAGCATTTATTCTTTAATACCCCCCTGTGAACGAATACAGTTGAAAAACAGCAACTTGATGGAATTACAGTTGGCTAAAATCCTTTTTTCAAGATTACATTCTTCCGAAACATTAGCTCCAAATCAACGCCATTCGCTTTGCGTCTTTGCTATCGTTCATACGTACTATTTTGATATGTCGTGCGACTCTCTTTGCCTTTTTTTGACATTTTAAATTTGTCTGTTTGTTTTTAATTACTATAATAAATAATTTTTTTTCTTTAAAATTTAAACTTTTTCAACTGAATATATAAACTTTGCATATAATCTCAGTAACATAATTTTTGAAACACACATCCATCGAGATTTTTTTTCCAGATAATCTATAAATTTTATCAAAGATAAGTTTTAATATTGGTACATTTTTCAAATTTTTTTTAATCCCAAAATTCTATATGCTTCTGCATATCTTAAGTTATCGTACGTAAACGGCATTTACATGTAATGTGAATAGTTATTACAAACTAATTTAAAATAGTAATTTTGGAGAAAGTTCGATTAATTCTTTATAAACAAGATAGAAGTTTGTATTTTATAAACAGATAGAAAAATGAACTTATGAAACTAAAGATATACGAGTCATTTATTTTGAAAGTGATATAAGTCACTTAAAATAATCAATTCAATTATATACAATTATTACAATTTATTTATTACAATTATTACAATTATTCAATTCAATTGTATCAATTATTGCAATTATTCAATTATATTATATTATTACAATTATACCACTGGGCGTGGTACTTCATGAAAGTTAAGATGAGGACTTTGATAACATCTTCTCGACATCTTTGGAGATTGGAGTCTTGTCAGACTCCTCCACTCTATATCTTGAACTGAGGGGGCTTTGCGATGTGTTCTTGATTTGGGGGTTGAGAACAGAGTGACCACAGAGAGCAGGAACCAAAGGCGAATAGCAGAGTTCCGACGGTTGAAAAAGGAGGAAGGCTATTGGTTGTTAGCTTTTGGACTGCCTTGTGAGAAAATTGCCTGGTCGGTATAGAAAAATTTAAACTATTGAAATATCATAGAGGCATTGAGATTAAAGGGAAAAATTACGTAATACAATTATAGAGATAAATAAATTGTATATAATCAAGGACCGCGTCTCTCTATTATTGTAAGCGCTTGTTGCTTAAAATTCTTGGTTATTTTTAAGAGAGGGAAGAATTACTTTTAACTTTGGAAAAAAAATGTTCAAAAATATTAGTTACAATTTTAAAAAAAGCAATTATATCTTGAAAATCAGAGGTATTATTGTCATTAGAGGGAGTGACTAAGGTAGAGTTAAAAAAGCAATTATATCTTGAAAATCAGAGGTACTATTGTCATTAGAGGGGGTAACTAAGGGAGAACTTTGTCTTTCCGATTTATTATTGTTATCAGCAGAAGGAAGGGGTCATTACTTTCAGAATTTTAAGAAACAATTTGGCCAAGGACAAGCCTTCAACATTTGAATGTTGAATGTTTATAGGAGTTGATAAGAACTTGTAATTTGATATTTAATAGTGATCAAAATACTTTAGCAAAAAAAGTGGTATATAAAATTTTTTTACATTGGAACAAGTGTCTTGTATCTCAGTATGTATACGTTTTATGAGCTGATTACTAATAACAAATTGTTATGAGGATAAGTCAGATTTCTTCAATCTTAATATACCATATGACCGGGGTCGGCAAGCTTGTAACTGTAGCATGCCAAACCTATTACAATGGTTCAGGTTGCCACACCTTAGAAAATATTAGAAGCAGTTCAATTCACGCAAAATTATGCAATGCGAAGTTAAGGAATTGAGCTGAAAGATATAAAGGTTGAAAATTTAGTTGTATTTTAATTTTGCATCATTAAAAGATATTTATTTTAGTATAAAAAATATACAACACAAAATATCACTATTTCTTCAATATAAATAAAAAAAATTAAAATTGTACTTATTATATATTTTTAAGTATTATATATTGTGTTTCTCAAACGCATATTTGTTAAAATAAAAAGTAAACATCATAAAATAGACTTCCCTTGCAATACATTTTAAAAAACAATGAATATTTTATGACTGACCTTGTCACATTCCTCGGATCTTAAAACAACTTGGATTCTGCAGTATCAGAATATGTATAAAGAACTGTTTTTGTGGTTTTTAACAATAATAAAATGCATTTACACACTATTCTGGATGAAAAACTAGTAGAATTAAATCAATAGAATTCATGTAATTTTAAGAATTTTCACTGAAATAATGCTTGGTTTTTACTGCATTCTCCCTCTAAAAAGAAACAAAATGCTTGTTCACTCTATTTTAAGTCATTTGATAAATTCTTGAAATTAAAGATCATCTTGTAAAAAATGACACACACACACCAAGAGAACCTTTTAACAATCCAATAAATTCAACAGTGAAGGAAGAAAACATTTTAATTAAACCTTAAAATTTGTTATGTAAGGTACCTTCATAGAATTTATCATTATTTAAAAAAATACGTCCGTTAGATGCCGTCCTCATGTAGGAATGCATTCTTGAAATCTGTTGTTGTGATTCTCTCTCTCTCTCTCTCTCTTCATTGACTACTGCGACATCTCAGCTCTGTGAATTTCATTTTGAATTCTCTGTTTTAACTTATTTAGAGTTCTTGTTCGAGCCGTGCAAACTTTTATCTTGAGATAACTGCACAAGAGAAAGAACCAAAAGAGATAGACAAATCTACCTAACAAATCTCGCACAGCTACCATTGATTGTTGTGCAATGTGTGTGTGTGTGTGATGTTGATTCTATCATGGTGAAACTGGGTTTATTTTATGTGGAATTTTTTCAACTTCACGCTTAATGAATGATTGTAACATCTCGTAATGATCTGCATTAAAAATTACTGTGATCCTCTGTTCATTTTCGCCTTTGGCCCAATAAGGCAACCTTGCGTACAACATCATTATTGTTCGATGAGTACGAGCACTTCTTGGTTGATCTGTTGGTTTCTTCATTAGGATAGACCCAGTCATCAAAGTGATTCATTCGACATTTCATCACGTGTTTTGATGGTGCGGCACTATGACGTCCTGTTATAAAAGCGTCAGAACTCAATCTACGCAGCTTCCAAACTTACACTAATTTTATAAAACATTTTTATGTGTGGCACATGTATTTGCCCATTTCACTGAGGCATGATTACTAAAATGGTTCAGTGTTTACGTGCTCAAGGTCACCGTCCGGCAGTGCTGCCACTATGTTTTTTAAATATTCCCATTATAATGTATCACCCTGTATAACATTTACGGCGCCTCTATGTGGCAAAATAACTCCTTAGAAATCCATATCTAATTTCTTTTTAAAAGATTTATATAAAAAAATCAATTCTCAATGCAATCATTCAAGATTCAGTCATGAATTCCCAAATGAATTTTTTAAAATATGATTATTCTATAAAAGCTTATTTAAGAAAAAAATTAATGGATCAGCAACTATACATTCCTTTATAACGCTCACTGCACCTTTAAATGGTAAAGTGAGTCCCTAGAAATTTATTGACACACCAACAAGTTAAACATTAATTGATTTCAGTGTTTTAAGTTACTTAAAACACCTTTCACGCATTATTTATAAAGTTTTATATCCAAAAGTTGAAGCGGTACTTTGATTAATGATCGAGTCTAGTGGCTTACACAGACTTCTCTTATGGGGAGATTTTACATTCTGTAAAACACTTAGACGAAAATGCATAGGGTGAATGTGATACAAATGACAGGTCCGATGGTCTTTGGCGGGGGGGGACTGTAACCTGAAACCCCTCGCTTGTGAAAATGATTTTAAAAAACACTTTTCTTTTCAGAAATAAAACGTAATGGACATATAACTTTGATTAAAATGCACAGATTGAACTCAGCATTGTAATTAATTTTTGAAACTGCTTTCGCTGCTCGAATAAACTAGAATATATTTTTATTCTAAACGTTGGTTTAATTCGAGATCACTTAATTCTTGAATTAAACTCGATTGTACAATTATTTATCAGAAACCATGAGCTAAAATTGAGCAAAAATCTGGAGCTTTAGAAATAAACTTTAATACGAGACTGAACATGTATGTTTATTTTTTAGATAATATAAACTTTCAGGATACAATTTACAGTAAATAAGAATTAAAATAACTTTTTATATATGTTAGTAGATTGGAAAATTTTTGCCTTTTTCTTGTCCTACATTCACATCACTAGAGATTTACCTCCGGCGTTTGGTATACGCCTATATACTACCTCACTAAAAAGAGATACCAGCTCCCGGAGAATATACTAGGTCTGCAGTGGAAAAACACCAATCCACTGCCCATTAGAAATAAAAAAAAAAGTGTTATCCTCTAAGGAGTACATTGCGCGAGAATGTGAATGAAGTAATTAGTCATTTTTAAATTGCAACAACTTTAAAATCAGGCCTCATACTGGCAATTTATCTAGTGATACAGAAATATAGCAAAAGAAAGTTTAAAAAATAAATAACAATTCTGATGAGTTGAATCATTTTCTGGAGGAAATAATTACCTAACACAAAAAGCAAGCGCGTGCTAATGAGACTTGAGCATATTCTAGACGTTTCTTCTCTACATCCCCGGAGGAGATGATAACATAAACACTTAAAAACTCACATACCACTTCATCTAAAATTGTAAAAGGTTAATACTTAAAAAGTGATTAAAAATAGTGGGAAATAAAAATAAACATTTCATTGGCGTGGCAATATATTTCGTTTGGGGATATTTGTGAACATGATGGCGATTCAGTTGCCATGGTTTAAAAGAAAGTTATTGAAATGAGGTTGGTCTGTGTGGAGAGTAAGAGGGACTTGTTATCCATGAGCCTTTACATCAATGTATTCAAGGGTACTTACATTTTAGTGTCATCCCAGCCAAAAATCGGATTCCTTCAAGCAAAACACATAAGAATCTTTATTGTTTTTATATCATGAGTCGATTTGCGCGCGTGGCGCAACTTTTGTTGCGGTGACGCTAATACCTAACTACCTAATCAACTAACATTATTTCCCTACAATTTGCGATTAATTGGAAGTGATAAAAAATTCTTGACTCCTTGACTTTGATGTTTTAACAGGGCAACTTAACTGCGTAAAAAAAAAAAATTCATACTCCTTTACATACTTATCATACTCCTTTAATCATACTTAGCACTTCATACTCCCTTAGGAATTTGTATCTATTTGAAGAAAATGCTTTCCCATTTGTTGGAAAGCAGTATTCTTGCATGTATTTTATTCGCTCTCAAACAATCCGGTTATTTTTGTCTGTCTATATCATTTATTCCCGAAGTAGTCTATATTGTGACATCGTCGATGGTTGTAAATTCCCATTTATCGATTCACAATAGGTTTTATGGTTTCACCAGCTGTTCAAGGACAAGTACGACACCCATCGATTGTCCCTGAATTTTTACGATCAACCAGCTGTGGAATGACCAGTGCACGCGGCCATGGGGCCATTGTTTATTGTCTGAACTCGGGGAGTGGAGACAACCAGACGGGTCGCCATAATGGACTTAAGAGTTCGGCGCCCCATTGACAATAGGCGAAGCCTATCTTAAAATAATCATGTCGTCTTTTCTAGTGTTGTGTGAAGGGGATACTAAGAACAGGTGGCGTGATGGACAAGTGTGTCCAGATGTTCGACAAGGAACTATGGCGCCTTGGGCCAGACGGCTCAGGTGTGTTTTGGCGTGTTATGCGCAAATAGGACGAGGGAGGTCAAGAGAGACTTTTATGACCTGCCAATGAGAAGGAACGAGGGGCGTGTTGTGAACACACCCCTGGTGTTTAAAAGGGTTCTTTTTCAGGGGAGACGAAAAGGAAGGACGAAAAAAGTCGGGAGAACGGACGGAAAAGGAGGAGAAAGAGAGTCGGGGAGAGAGAGAGAGCGGAGCCCGCCTTGTATGGAGAAAAGGGCTGAGTCCGGAAATTGGAGTGAAAAAGACGATGAACGCCGGTGGCGTTGAGAATGGGAATATGAACTGACTACACCGGTTGTTAGCAAATAAAGCTTGCTTTTATTTGTATATTAGCCTTTAATCCTTAATTATTGATGGATAGCTACACACGACGTTACAATATCATTGATTCCCGAAGTAGTCTTGTGGCCGCAGTAGCCGAGTGGTATAGGCATCGGATCGTGGCTGGCTTTGTAACGAGTTCGAGCCCAGTACCACTAAAGACCCGCCGTGTAGGGCAGCGATGCACGTTAAATCTGTCTAGAGCTAAAACGTCCTTCCGTTGGTGTGGTTGTTAGGAGAGGGGGTGCCAGCTCAGGTGTCATCCACGTCACTTGACTATGGTTCAAAATTACGTGGTCCGTCGCCAAAAGCCCTCGTGCAGCTGAACAGTGCGACGTTAATCTTCACTCACTCACTCACTCACCCGAAGTAGTCTACATCAGCGGTCGCCAAACCTTTTAACCTCACGGACCAGTCAATTCATAATTTAAGTCCCACGGACTACTATTAAGATTTTGTGAATGTTAAATATATTTATAAGAAATAGTGTTATCTAAGAGCGTAATCAATGCATCTTAAAACATAGCTTAACGTCATAAGTAAATATTTTTCCACATTTTTCTGGGGACCAGCGGAATTTTCTCGTGAACTACTAGTGGTCAGCAGGCCACCACTTTGGCGACCTCTGGTCTACATAGACCTCCAGGAGTCTATGACGCCCTGCGAGGTGTCCACGCAAACGAAAAAAAATGGGGGAGGGGTACATGAGCTGTAAGTGGGGATCTAATGAAAGTTCTCATTAAACCAGATCGTGACTTTAATCTTTGAAAAAAATTAATCTAGTGGATACCATATTTTACCAAATTAACTCATTTCTTTACTACATTTGGTGAGGTTAAATTGTGGTTACAAGGTGAAAACATAAATTTTATTAAGACACGGACCATTTGAGCATTTACTTCCAGAATTAAATTATAGAAGTATAATATTGGGTGTCGTGAATTTTCTCAATTTGTCACAGACAATCTATCCGGACATTTTAACATTTAAATGCCCTTTACTCGGATTTAGAAACTAGGTTTGATATTGCTTTTTTATAGTAATACCACAGTAAAAAATGAATTAATATAGTCACATCGAAAAAAAAACAATTTCATATTACAATAGGAACTAATCAGAATACGCTCCAACGATCTTAAAATAATGTTTAGAAACGGATGTCAATAATTTTGGCTTTAAAAAAGACATTTCTGTTATTTGTCCCAAATTATGGAACATTGTGAGAAAGTTTTTAATTGCTTTTCCTTGTGAGAGGAATTTCAGTGAGTTTGCCAATCTCAAAAACGAAAAACAAAGAACAGGGAAAATGGACACTTACTAACAAAAAAGATTTAGGGATAAACGAGATTATATTAATATTAAATACTGAAAATTTGTTATTGATACACCAGTTTTATTCTTCTCATCAAAAATATTTGCTTGTTGTTCAGATTTTTTTATGAAAAACAGTTGTTTTATAAGCATTAATTTTTTTTAAAATTTGAATTTAATTCATTAACATGTACCTAAATTTTAAATGCTACACTTATCAACAGTTAAAAATTTAATTTTTTTAAAATAAGTAGTAGTCCCTTAGTCAAAAAAACATTTAAGTTGATAAATTTGCAAAATTTCAATATTAGGTATGCCGGGGTCTACCCAAAACCGAAAAACATGGCAAGTGGTCTATGAGACAAAAAAAAGTTTGGGAACCTCTGGTCTATATAATCTATCAAATTATTGATAATGCCATAAGTCATTTAAAGTTTCGTCTTTAATCAAGCGAGGGGTGTGGCGCGATGACAGAAAGCAACTGAATGTGCATTGTTCGGAAACAGTTTATAACAAATGAAGAAAGCGTCTTGAAGTGTATAGATGTACATTGCAGTGGCGTACCGTACACCTCCGTAACCCCAAGACTCTGTGGGGCCCTAGGCATGGCTGACGCCTTGTACGTACTTACCGAATTAATAAAATAGAAAAGGCAAAACAAGACTTTTCTCAAGGGGGCCTAATATCCTCTGTAACTTCATTGGTATATTGATAGAAAGCATTACAGTGGCGCCAAACCCGTCTAAATTCATATATCTCATAAAAAAGATGCAACAGAAAAAATCGCAAAAGAATAAAATCCCACAAAAATAAAATCGCATATAAAAGGATCGCACAAAGGCATGTTCTACTGTATTATTGTTTTTGCGTTGTGTATTATTGTGTTATTTGTAGATTTTTAAATGTGCCATTCATTCCACGAATTGATGTTCACAGTATTGAATAAATAATTCTTGTGTTTGTGTGTGTGACGCCCACAATAACAAGTGAATATATGTGGCGAGAGGGCACTAGTGTGTGCAGAATTCAGTGTAAGTGTAAACTTTAAGCGAGTATGAGCATATGGAGAGAACTGATTCTATGCGCTGCATGTTAAAATTGGAACATGGATCGCGAAGCGATCCTTCGTTTCATAACTAAATAGTGAATGTGGCCTGAAGAAAGTGGATGATCAGTGGATTTCCGCTGTTTGTATATAGTTTTTCGATCTTAACTTATTGAAAGTTTATATTATTTTCAATTTTTTATTTTTCTTAAAGTTGTTACTTGAAAATAAACTCTATGAAAAATCTTACCTTAAAGAACCTACACAAGAAGCAATTCCTTTTAATTACATTCTACTTTGATAACATTGTGATTCATAATAAGCTAGTTTCTTATTTCAATATTTCACTATCTACTCGTATCTGTAAAATAAAGGTATAATTCACCTCACCTCCTCTGCCCACTCTTTTGTAGAGTTTTTTTTAAATAATTCTAATAATATTGTATTGTATTTTTTTGTCCATGCATATTTTTTGTATCATTTCCTGTCTATTTTATGTGGAATATTCTGTAACTGTAAATTCTGGGGGGGAGTTTGATCCTCCCGAATAAAATAATATAGAGCCAGAGAGTCTCCAACGACATTTTGCGCCATAGCATTACGTCTCTCCTCCCTTTTAAAGTCAATAAGTTTTCGAGCACTTCTGAATTGTATTACGTAAATAAGAAATCTAAAATTGTGGATTAAAAAAAAGAAACGCAGTGGTACGTTTAAGCGCCAACACCCCCCAAAAAGGAGAATATAGTAAACAAAAATTATCCCAAATTGTTTAATTTCTTAATCAACTTCCTACGAGTTTTTATACCAGTGTCATGGTGTCAATTAAAACGCGGGCAAACACTGAAGTTCACACAAGAAATCTCATATACATACATGTGGGTCAGGGGTGTCCAACCCGCGGCCCGTGGGGCGCATGTGGCCTACCAGTACGTAAGCTGCGGCCCACCGACTCTTTTTTTAAAAAATTTAAACATCAGGTTTTTAAAGTTTTTATTTTGAAATTTATAATAAGTATATACATAAAACTGTTATGTATTTGCTTGTGTTACCTGCTCTTGCTTTAAAATAAATCCTTTTTGATAATACAAATATCCTTTAAATTAAAACAGATTTATATTTTATCAAACAGTTACATTTGATTTTACTATAATAAATTCCAAATTGCATTATGCATATCCTTTGCTATAAATGGTACATGATTATCTGTGTGTGCGACTTTCATTTTTCTTCCTCCTTTTCTGTTTGGAGTGCCCCAAAAAAGCAAAAGGGAACCAGAGATATTTTTTAAAGTTAAAAAAAATATTCAGGAAGGTTAAGATAAAGGACAATGTATACTTAATCGTTTGCGAATGACAGCACAATCAAATTGTAACAATGAGTAATGAAAGATCAATTCAAAAGGAACACCTTAATTTTCAAAAAAATGGCAACACACACTGTAATATTTTAAATATTATTTGATCATTGCATTATTATATTATAAAAGCATTATTATATATATATAATATCTATGTCTGCATACATGAAAAATAATAAAAACAATAATAATAATTCATTCTGTATGAAATTTTCACTTCAATAAATGTTTTTTTGTTTCCTAATCTGATATAAAGGTACATAATTTTATATGCGGCTTGCGAGATTATGTTTTTCGGAAGTATCCCGCAAGGTCATTTTGGTTGCACACCCCTGATGTAGGTAATATGTAGCTTTTTCTTTACTATATTTTACAAAGGACGGTAAAGAGTTACAAAGTAGTTTTGTATATTTAAAAGATTCATATATTTTCACTTTTTACATTATAAAACCCAACAGAAATAAGGCCTTCATTCTTTTTCTTTTGCACCAGGGCAACCGGATTCCTAGGTACGCCATTGTCCGTCGCCGGTTCCTCGAATGAAAATATATTGTTGAATACTACGATATTCAGCTAAGAAAGGAAACCATTGTCGCGTATGTTCGAACGTGGCTCTTCGACTCCTTTATTATTTGCAGTACAGAAGTAAATAGGGAAGAAAAGCTATTAATCGCATAACTAAAAGTGTTATTCTCCCTATATTGGCCAGAAACAACTTTAGAACATGTTACGGAAGGAGTAACATTGCGGTTGCTGAATCTTGGAATGAGCGTGTTCTGTATACCTTTTTGGATATGATTGTTACGAGAGCTGGGGAATTTTCCTCTTTTTTATTAGTTTTAGTTACATTGTTTTGATTTTTACCAGAATTATTCATATTTTTTATTTGGTTGCCCCTTTGAGGCCCCTTTTTGTTGATTTGTGATTTAGGAAAGCGGAAGTGTTGGCACCAATTCGCCGCATCATCCCTATCGCAGTTGGAACAGATCAGTGGATCTTCGAAGGCTCTATCGTAAGTTTTTCATCATGAGGTCTTGCACACTTTAGGCATTTAATGGAGAATCTTTTATCTTATCTTATGTATGTGACAAAGTGTTTTCAACTCTGAACCTTAAGCCGCATTGACACCAAAGCAGTCAGCAGCAAGCGTTGAAAATCAAACCAATCAGATACTTCATTGCGGGCAGTAAAAGTTACAAAGCGACTATTTTAATTTAAAAATGATTTAACTTTTCTTGCGCTTGAGCATGTGCAGTTTGTGTGGTAGTAGCGTGTAGTTACGGATGAACATGCTTAGTATAACAGATTTTGAATTTCTCGAATCACGTTTCAGGTAATACAATTAAATAGATTTTTTAGTTATAATTTTACAACTACTTACAAAAATGAGTAATGATGAAAGGCTCACCATAGAAGATGAAATATATTCTCTGTTGTACAATTCAGAGAATATAAATCATAAAACTGACACCTTTGACAATCAGTTTTTTAAACATGGGTTTTTTTTCAAACTTCACACTTTGCGTAACATTATTCTTTTGTATATCATAAATTTTAAGATGGGAAAAAAGTGTCAAGTCAGATTGCGTTTACTCACTTTTTCATTTTATTAATTTAATTTTACGAGAAGATGGTTTAATTTACTGGTTTCCATATTAACTGTTTCACGTTGTAAACAATTGGAGCTGTGAGTAAAATTTAATCCAATTTTTTATTTATTTTGTTCAAATTTGAGAAACATAATATTTTCTAAAGGGAATGAAACCTTAACACAGTAAATGTAACAAAATTGAAAAAAATTTATATTTTATACAAGAAGTCTGACCCGCCCTCTAAATAGGACATTAGGAGAGCGTTTCTCAAACTCTGGGGCACGCCCCCTAGGGGGCGTGATAACCCTTAGAGGGTAGCGCAAGCATATTGAAAAGTCGAAAACAAAAGATTATTTAAAAAAACTATTAATTGACTGAAAGTAAGCAAAAAAGGTTCTGACATAATAAAAAGCAAAATAAAGATTTACACTGATATAACACATTTATAAATGTATCAGTACGGCACAATCTATTTTATAATTTATTTAACAATACTAAGGTAAGAACAAAATTTATATTCACCAGGACCCCTATGAGCTTCTTATATATAAAATTATGTTCAAATATTTACAATTATCTTAATAATTTGTACAGTTTACAATTAATTCGTTCACTGCTGATTAAAAGTTACGTGATTCGGTCTTCAATTCCACGTAATTGTGCGTATGAAATGTATTGGGGGAAAGCAATACAAATAAGCAAATACTCTGAAATAAATAAATCCTTCGCAAACACTGTCAAAATCTTTTTATTGCAATCCAA
>BMAU01000643.1:32500-130304 GCA_019973935.1 Trichonephila clavipes | reverse complement strand
GTTGTTGTTGTTTCTTATCCTCTAATTGTCTGACGAAGTCGGACAAGATCAATAAATTGTTGACCCTCAAATTCGATAACAAGAAAGGGGAGAATCGTACAAAGTCTTCTCTGGAAGACCCAGAAAGTCCAGGATATGTTCGGCAGAGGCCTGCTGAACCTTGTACTGGGCAGAACTGAAAGTCTTCCTGCCCTCAAAGAAGGAGGGACTTTTCGTGTGTCCATCTAGCCAATCTGGAAATGGCAGTTTTAGATGCTCTGTCGCAGTTGAGATCCAGAAAGAGCCCGGTTCCCTGGCCGCATACCAGTGGTGGGAGGGAGGGAATCTTCCACTCCTTAGATAGTTGCCTATTAATTTTGGACTGGTGCTCTGAGTAGGTAATGGCAGGAGAGGAGGTTGTTAAGAGACTACAGCTCTCTCTGGCTAAGCCCAGTCCCGCTTGCTCATTTCAAAGATGTCAACATGGGATGGTATCCACTGAAAATGAACATCGTGATGCTTTGAAATAAGTTTGAGATTGTGAAGGATGGAGATGCTTGTTTTGTCTCCTACTTGAGTCCAATTGTGTAGATGTTGAAGGGAACTGCGACTGTCCGACAAAATCAGAGTTCTCCATAGTCACTTTCATTCATAATAGCTTCGAGGCCAAGTTTGATTGCCGTTAGTTCACTTTTAAAAGACCGAATAGAAATCCGGGTTACGGTGACGAAATAAAAAAATTTGACCAGAATTTTCTATGTAGATTCCACTACCTGCACGATCGTCTAGTCTACTGCCATCTGTGTAAATTTTAATGGCGTCACAGGGGATTTCATTAATACTTTCAATGCAAGTTGCCTAAGATGAGCTGGGATGAGATCTTGCTTTGTGACCGGGGCAGACATGTTGAAGTGGAAGTGGACTCTGGGAAGTCCCTCTGATGGACTTAAACAAGATTTTAAGGAGTGGGGTTTGATATGAGATGAGAGCAACTGCAGATGTTCAGCATAACTGAAAGGGCTGTTTCTCTTCAGTCTCTGATTATTATGCCAATTGTTAAAGTATAGAGAGGTTTTGTTGTGATGTCCATAGCTAGAAAGTTTATTGAAGTAATTGGTGAGGATATTTTTGCTTCTCTCTAAGATGAAGAGGTTGAAGATCAGCCTCGAAGAGGACAATTTCTTTCGGGCAACTACGTCTCAATCCAGTAATAATCCGCGCAGCACCGAGCTGAATCTTTTCCAATTTCTCAAGACTGGTGGCGGACGCACAGCAGTACACTGGAAAACCGTACTCTAGTATGGGCCTAATGAGAGCCAGATAGGTGTCTCTCAATGTTACAGCTTCGGCTCCCCAGTCTTTGCCGCTATAAATTTAAGAATACTTAAACGTTTTCTACATTTTGAGACAATATGATCTATGTGCTTATGACTTGACCATTCAGGATCAAGGACATATCCGAGATATTTTGGTGCTTTTCATAAGCAAGATTCTTGTTATCCATCTTTAAAGGTTGGCTGATAGCTGTACAATCTTTTGTTGGTGGTATAGAAAGTAGCGATGGACTTTGTAGGATTAAAACAAAGTTTGAACTCCAAAGCATAGTCTGAAAAAGAAGATGATGCATTGTTGAGATTCCTTTCCATCTCAACCAAGTCTCTCCCTGAGCACCAGATGACGATATCGTCTGCAAACAAGCCTACTCTCATCTCAACTGAAGGTGTTTTCTCAATGCCTGCTAAATATAATGAAAATAGAGTAGGGCTGAGGACAGAACCCTGTGGAACGCCCTGTACAAGTACAACAGGATCCGAAAAAGTGTTGTTAAAATTTACTCTGATAGATCTGTAATGCAGGAAATCCGAGATCCATGCCAAGGTGTTACCTTGAATATTAAAAAAGTGTCGTGTAATTTAATTAGTAGCTTGTGCTTCCAAACTCTGTCAAACGCTTTCGTTAGATCCAGAAGAGCAGCCATAGTATGGTGGGTGGGCTTGAAATTTTGTGCATCTCTAGTGCTCTGACAGAAGGAAATAATTTGATCGACAGTACTATGGCCTCTTCTGTAGCCATACTCTTCACCAGGAATTAAGTTCTTGCTGTCCAAAAAGTACTGAATTCTGATTAATATCATTTTTCCATTATTTTGCAGGCAGTACTTGTTAGAGCAATGGGTCTAAAGTCCTTAGAGCCCAGTTGTTTTTACCAGCTTTCTTGATAGGGATAATGGTCGCTCTTTTCCATTCAGCTGGAAGACGACCTATTTTCCAGGATAGGTTTATAATATCTAGAAGTCTAAGTTTTCCCCTGTGGCCAAGGTTTTCGAGCATTCGCCCAAATACACCATCCGGGCCGGGAGATTTAGTCATATCCAAAAGGCCATTGCTAGCAGAAGTTCTTGCTGTGAGAAGTCCCTGGACAGGCCCTGATCACCCACATCAGAGGTGCGACAGCCATGGATGATGTTCTTAGCTCTTATCATTACTGATTTATCTACAGAAGTGAAGACCAACTTGCTGGTTTCCTGATAGTAGACAGCTAGACCATTGCTGCTGCTTTGTCGTCAGGGAAAACCTGTCCATTATAGTGTCGATTACCGAGTTACTTACTTCACACTGTTCTTGCTCTTTGTTGATTTTCTTGACGATTCGCCAAAGTTTCGAGTTTGTAGTTCTAGAGTCTAGATTTTTTTGCACAATTCTCTCCATCTTGATCTCTTTAGTTGTGCATAAGATTTCCTAATTTTAGCATTTATCTGGTTGATTTCAGTCCTCAATCCACCTTGACTGTCGTTTAAACAATTATTTTCATTAAAAGACTCTAACAATTGTTTTCTCCTGTCTAAAAGTGGTTTAAGACTTGAAGCATTATGAGTGAATTAAAGGTATGTACCCCTTAACATTTCCTCTTGGGATATAGAGCTTCGCATTGTCTAGAATGATGTTCTTAAAAAGTTTGTCCAGTTCTCTTCAAGGTCATTAGTGAAGGGGGTAGAAGTCAAATTTTGATCAACTGAGTCCATGTAAGAGTCTCAATTAGCCTTTTGAAATTCAGAAATTATTCTGTTTTATCTGCACCTTCTGTCTTCTCTTAAAACAAATTAAGACAGGGAAGTGATCACTGCCAATGGTGTCCAACACCCTCCAAGAACATTGAGGAAATAATTCCGAGCTAGTAATTGCAATGTCTAGGGCAGCGGAAGTGTTGCAGCTGTAGGAGGTGAAGGTATGTGTACCGTCATTAAGGATCATAGATTCTGTGTCGTCTAACAACTGAAGTAACTCCTCCCCCTCTTGCATTAGAACATGAACAACCCCATGAGGGGTGTTTGGCATTGAGGTCACCCACGATAATGGAGTTTTTATTAAGGAGATTAGATAGAGCTGTAGGAAGCGGCTTATGATTAGGTGGATGATAAACATTAATGATGTCAAGTGGCTTGCCTCTTCATTGAATTCTGATACCCTGGACCTCCAGGTCAGACCAGTCGGTAGGATATTCAATTCTTTGATAATTAATATCTCTGACGAAGAAGGCCAAACCTCCTCCACTCTTGGACTTTCGATCAACTCTAAAGATGTTAAAACCTTTAACCTTTAATGCTGTGCTTTCCTTTAATTTCGTTTCCTGTACTGCAATCACCTTGACATCCTGTTTTAAGGCAATTTCTAGCAGTTGATCCAATTTGATTCTAGTTGCTGGGGAATTAAGCCGTTGATTTTGCACTGTAGGATTTTTAAGTTATGTGTGGGTGTGGAGAGACCGTATTTTTACTTTTCACTTGTAACCCTCTGCCTAAATCACAAGCGCGCCCCTGATTTATCTGCGTGACGGGCGATGCAGCATCAAAGTTCTGTGTCAACAACATCATTGGAAGAGGTAGTAAGCAGCTTCTGTTGATCATAGAGATCTGAGCACCATGAAGGTAGAAGTCTGTCTTGGCTCGTGGTGGTGGTCATTTTAGTCTGGCACTTACCCTTCGGCCTGCCCGGCTTGGGAGACCCTACCAGTAGCAAGCTACAGCCGGTATAGCCCTCCAGGTCAATAGTGCGCGCAAGCCTCACCGCCCCGTCAAGGCAGGAACACCAGCGGGAGGACATATTATATTAAGACAAGTATGTGTGTATACAAAGTTCCCAGAAGATTATCTAATGTATTGTGTGCTGTTATTTTGCTTTCTCATTAAAAAAATAATAAAATACTTGTGATAATAATCTGTTTCTGAACTGATGGAATAATTTAATTTTAGCTCTATTAATGTTTTTTTTTCCTATCATCATCTACAAAGTATTTTATAACAGAAATCAGTCAGTGTTTACATATAAAATTATTACTCGAACATGATTTAAAGTATTCATACATAAAAGTAAATGCATTAAAAGTACTTATATGCAAAATTTACAAATCATTTAAAAAATATAACATTAATGTAAATGTTTTATTTTTAAAAAATAGATGTGAACCACCTGTTTCAAATGAAGAAGAAATTCAGAGCTTCATACAGTTTTTTGATCATTGATTGCATGCAATAAAGCAAAAACATGTTTACAAAATGCTGGAGTGCCTCCAGCAGGACAAGTACATGTTGCACTTATAACCTAAAGTTAAATAAATTTTAAATATTAAATTAATAAATTTTAAAATTAGATTGCAAATTCATATAAGTTTTTCGGTATTTACATATTAGTCTACTGACTAATACATTTTGAAAAAATTTATGCTGAAGTTAATTTACAGCTAAGTTTAAATTCAATTATTTTAAATAAAGACCATAATTTAAAATTTAAATAAATAAATCATGTAAATGAAAATTTCAAATAAATAAAAATTAACAGTTTATAAAAACACATCATAAAGTATTTGAATTAAAAATACTATGCCTTATTAGAAAAATTACTAACAATTTGGGAGAATCTTAATGTTTACACAATATTACTCCTTATTGAATTGAAGTTTTAAATGAAAAATTTACATTTCTTTTTCAAAATGGTTTGGCATTTTTTGTGTTTACTTTTAATGTGTTGGAATCAAATTAGAATTTACTTATAAATAGCAATAATTATAGAATGACTAAAGCTTAATAATGCATATTCATTAAAATAGAAAACAATGAAATTTTGATATTCAATGCTACTCTAAAAAATAAGAACCAAATTATAAACTTATCACTAATAATGTAGCTATTAAAAATATAAATTAGCTCATTCACATTTCTTTTTATCTTTTGGGGAATCAACTTTTAATTAAATAACTATCAATGTTAATACATAGAATCCTATTTTGTATTTTAAAACAATGAGTTATATTAAAGCATAAAAGAGTAAATAGTAATGCAATTATAATCGCTTAAAAAAGTTCCTAAATTAAAACAAAATTATTTTTAACTTACGTGACAAGTTGTTCTGATTTGAACAGATGGCTTGTACGTCACTTTCTTCTTCATTTCGGCTTTAACAAAGCCTTGAATAAAAAAAAAATCATTCATTAAGAAATCAGGCTCAGAGTAAATGATATCTTGCTTACGAATTTATCTTCGAATAATTTTAATCCTTTCGATATATTTGCAGCAACACTTCGATTTCCAGTGGCACTGGAAAACTTCGCACTGTAATTTAATGTTTCGTGCAAATTGAAATTTTCAAAAGAAGCGGTTTCGAACCTATGCTATGAGCGATTCTTGTGAAAAAAATATGAAATAAAGAACTACAAAATTAATTAATAACTAAAATAACTAAGAGCTATATCTAAGTGAATCAAGAAATATAAATAAATATCCCAGCTAACGCTAACGAAGCAGACGAATACTTAATTAGATAAATAAAGTAGAATAAAACAAAAATTATGCAAATGAGTTGTTAAAAATATTTCCTAGCAAATATATATACTAGAATAATGCAAAAATACAATGATATCATATGTTTTTAATTCGATAAAATTAAGATACAGGAACGACGTCAACAAACATATAGGAAAACCAATGATATGAATTTGCACGTGCTGTTTTATTGACGTTGGAATCACGTGATTACTGACTGGCGTCAGTCTGTCCATGAATTACTCCATTCTCCTCAGAAAATTACTCCGCGCAGTAATACATCGTATTTCTGACATTCGGCTTTTTTAATGCTGATGTTTTCTGAAAATATTACCAGTGTAATTTAAGGGGTAGGTTAAACGATTTCTCGAATTCACATTTTAAACTTTTTTATCGCAAAATCAGATAAAAAAAAAAACTTTTTGTGTATATGTCAAAAAGTTAAATTTCAAGGGTTTTTTAAAGCAAAGAATTATTATTTAAATTCGAAGCTAAAATAAATTATTTTTACAAATACGAGACACAGGTATCAAATTAAACATAGTTTTAATTTTTTGCCAGTACAAAGGAAAATAATTATGAAAAAATACACATTTTAGTATAATCAATGTAGAATATCTAGTCAACATTGAGACAGAATCTAAACGAGAAATCTCATATCTTACTATCCTAAATCTCTATTATTTCTTTTATCTCTATCATTACCTTAATTTCTAAAGGAGATAACCACTGAGATTATTCGAAATAATCAAATGATTTCCTGAATCTTCTTCCTTTATATTTATTCAGAGATGATTTATTTTTTACAACATAGATTATATATATATATATATTTCATATTATTATTATTTTCAAAATAATAGTTACAAGGAGATTGTTACAATTTGGAAGGGAATATATTTTTACAGTGCAGAATTTTACACATTTTCTCTTTTTTTTCTATTTACAGATTTTCGAAAAAATAGCGATTTACAAACAACTGTTGATATAGTATGAGTTTGTGAATAGTATAAGAAAATTCATTTCTGATCCAAATAATAAAAATGGCCGCGGTAACCTAGTAGGCAAGGTAATGAACTCGTGGCCAGCGTGTCATGAGTTCGAGCCCAGTACTGTAGAAGACCCGCAATGTAGGGGGGTGATGCACGAAAAACCTATTGATGCTCAAACGTTCTCCTGTTGGTGTGGTGTGGAAGTTAGGCTAGGGGTGCCAGCTCAGGTGTCGTTCTCGTCACTTGACCATGCTCAAAATTACTAGATCCGTCTCCAAAAGCCCTCGAGTAGCTGATTAGTGTGACGTTAATATTTACTCACTCCAGATAATAAATGTGTTGAAAATAAATCTCAAATTATCCACGTATAATAAATCTCGAATTTTCAACATCACGACTCCTAGGATTCCTCGAAAGGGATGACTGTATAAGTTGATATCTTATCTGTACCTCTTTCTGAACAGGAAATTGATCAATCAAGAGTTCATTAGGGATATAAAGATATTCATCTTAAATTAACATTTCATTGAGTCCTTTTATAACACTAATTAACACAATTCAAAAAAAAAAAAAAAAAAAACTAGAATTTCTTAATGTCTTTTTCAAATCCTACATAATTTTATTCTTTTTTTCTTATACTTTTATATATATCTGTGTAAAATAATTATATCGATTTTTTTCCTAACCTGGATATAAGATGTAAAATTTTTTTTCAATGGAAATGAGTGATTTCAATTTGTACAATTTATATTTCAATATTCGAATCATATTCAATTACAATTATAGCAAAAATTATAATTGACATAGTTTAACCCTCTAAGTGGTTACCTTCCTCCTAAAAGTTATTCGAAAGCGTTTACTCTTATTTTGAAGTTCGCTTTAAAAATGCAACAGACTTCTTTCCTTTCCCCCTTTTTAAAACTTGGGAGGTCAAACGGGGACAATTTTATGACCTAGTTCGGTTCCTTTGTCAAGTAAGAACCAAGAGATCAATCGTTTACAGCTAGCTGTTAAGTTGCCTTGGGCAATCTTGTATGAAAGCTGTAGTGGGATTCGGTGTTTCTTTCTCCTATATGTTCAGTCACAGTAAAATTAAAACAAAATGAAGGGTAAAAAAAAAAAAAAAATGAAATAAATAGTATGTTAGAGAAGTTGAAAAATAATTATATTTTCTTCAAACAAAATTTATTTTTTGTCATTTTTAAAAATTAAAAATATATATATTTTTTTTTGGTATTGCGATTTGAACCAGAAAAAAGCATCCTGTATTCATTTTTGAATATAGAGTAAGAAATCGCGCTCACTTTCCTGTTTTTTAAAAAGTAATGAGGTAAAAAAGAGCAAAAGCCCTATCTCATTTTTAAACAAAAAGACAATAAATGGTACATACGGTGATATACATACTGTGATTATATTTATCAAATAAAACCGATCTTTCTCTATTCAATTATATTTTTAATTTAAAATAGCATAAAAAGGATTTCAATACTTTTAATTTATTTTAATTAAAATCATATAAATGATATTTTTATGTTAACTGAATATTTTTCGGAAAAAATCTAAATTTTCCTTCCTAGTGTTCTCCTTTTCGAACTTCTTGTATTAAATAAAATTCCTTTTCTACATCGGCATTTGTGATGGACATAACACACATTCAGTCAATAATTTTTAATTTTAATGGGGGATATACTTCTTCAAATGCGCATGACAGTACTTCTAACCATTTTCTACTCAAGTTAAATTTCTTATCTTTCTGTGTTTCTTTTATTACAAGGGAAAATGTCACACATCGATAACTACATTTTTCACACAATTCAGTCATTACAAATTTTATTGTGAGAAAAGTTCTCCCTAATTAATTTTGTCTTTCAAAACAGTACACTTAAAACAATTTTGTTCAGTGAAGTTAACCGACAGTTCCACAATGTATTCATACCAAATTTTAAAAACAAATTTAACACTTGGAAATGTATCCTGTATTAAATTTTTCAGTATACACAAATATTTCCTGCTGTAGGAAAATATAGTATGAGATGTGGTGTGCGGTTGTGAAGGAATGTTTTCGTATGTGTAGACTATTTTTTGAAAATTTAAGTATCACTGAAGCTGATCATATAACTGCAAATGAGCCTTATTTTAATGTGTGCTGGTATAAAAATAAAACACTTTACAATATTAAACAGCCTATGGGTTTATACTCAATATCAAACTATTCTCAAAATGGTTTACAACTTCTATTCAAATTGTAAAAGAAACAGAAATATAAATATATCTTGCTGCAGTCAAAAATATTCATAATATGTAAGTATCCTATTCCTCCACTTATTTCAGTACATTTTAAAAACTGTAGCTGAATGCAATTTTTTATATTTATAAACGAGGCATAAAAGCTCACACAGTCGTAAAAATGTCTTTATCATTTCTAAATATACTACTATAAAACGTATATGGATTGTAAGATCAGTTGTAAAATTCTTTTAAATTGCTAATCTTTTAATTAGTTGTAAATTGCTTTTAGAGGAGCAAAAAACATGTAATTTTGGATTGATCAAATTTTTAATATAATACACAAATATACATGTTATTAAGGAAATACATTTGAAAAATCAAACTTCCTTCTGAAATAAACGTAATTGAAAGAAAAATGTTTAATTGCAAATGAGGGGAAATACATGTTTATCTAAGGGGTATCCCCAAAGTGAGGCCATCCTCAAACTTAAGACTCAAACTTAGTGGCACAACAATCCATGAGGGCCAGGAACTACTGTGCCCATCCTAATACACGCGACCATTGGGCGCTGAGGTGCATGAACAGATGTCCCGATTAGGTAGTCTGTCTGAAGTGAGATATCCAGTGTTTAAGATCCCAAACAAGCTTGGTACTCATTTATCGACCCAATGTAGCGGGGATGAAAGGCAGACGACCTTGCCCAGCCCGTTAATAGAACCCATAACCTGTGGTCTGGAAGCACGATACACTACCATTCGATCCTATTCGGTGAAAAATAAAATTTAATGTTAAAATCTTATATAAATCCTAATGAATGAGGGAGTCCAAACTTTTTTTTTCATGTAAACTGTTTAGACGGAAATGGTTAATTATGAACATTTCACAAGTTGCATATATTAAAATTAACCGTTATAGTTTACATAAATTTTTAAGGGTTCAAAAAGGTGCATTTTGGCTGCATGAATTAATTTGAAAAGGAATACGGTTACGAAAAAGTACAAATCTATCTAAAGTAGGGTTGGTTACCTTACATATTGTCAAACACAACACTGTATTGGAAGTCAATTCCACAATTCGTTGTTATAAAAATGTATGGAACATTACAAGATTTATTTTTGCATTTGTAATTTATATATATATATAATTTTTCTGGGAACTTTAAAAAGCTAGAGCGGCATCCATCAAAACCGCGGATCTCTTTCTGTTTTTTCAGATCGCCCCTGACTAAGCCGGCTCTGCCATAGTAAGTGAAAATGCCGGATTTTGTTTGTCAAGATCATTTTTATAGCAGACTGCATTTTTCATGTATTTTTAGATGGTCGTTTTATATTTTCTACATCAATATCTTAATGTCTGAATTTAAAATTACATAAAATTCTTGACATTCGCATCAATGACCATGATAATTTTTATTAGTATATGAATGTGTGTCATCAAACGATTACATGACTAATATTAACACATTATTTTAACCATTTAATTGATATCAAGTATAACATAACGCACACAAATTTTCTAAACTTTAAAATAAATATTTCGAAAACTACTTCAGATATACTCAAAATTTTTATTCCTACGCTTTAGCTTCTCAGTTTTGCTTCTATGTAAGAATTTATTGTAATTGTATATTCATCAATTTTTTTAGTATATTCTTTGCTCTTAGCATGCAGTTTTCAACTGAATTGTATGAAATCTTCGAAATATATTAAAAATACCAAAGAAGCTATATAATAAAATTTGAAATTTATATTATACTCAAAGAGTTGCTAGAACTTATGGTAAATAATTTTTAACTGCGCGATGCATTTTTTTTCGAAATTTCAAATGGAATTTCTAACATAAAATTTCTAGGCTTATACGGTCGAGAATTCAAAAAATATCCAGATTTTACTTACTTATTCAGTTAGCCTTTAAAAAATAAATGTTGAGGTATTTTGCATAAATAGATATTTTTGAAGAATAATTCTAATGTTTTTAGAATAGCTCGAATTTAAAATTGATTTTTATGTTTATTTATATGCATAAATGTCTACTGTAAATGTTTCCGTATATTTTTGATTACCATTTATTCAAACATTCAAGTTATAAAAAAAGTGGGAAAATCTTCATTCATGTTGTCTTTGATGTAAACTGAAGTTCAAGCACTTAAAATTCAAATATAATTCGGTGTATTTTAACAATATATAACTAGGCACTGTACTTAAACTTCCCTGAACACTTGGGCTTTGAAATCTAAAAAAAAAAAAAAAAAAACTAATAAATCTTAATTAGTTTTTTCGTTATTATTTTATTAAAGTGTAAGAAAATGTTTCAAATTATTTGATGAAGTTTAAATTTAATCATTTTTAGCGATTGGAAAATTGAAAAAGGTTTCAAATTTTAAAGAGTTTGGTGTTTTTATTAATTTTTTTGGCATCTTATAATAAAATAATCATGTTTCAAAAACTGAAAGCTTTGATTGAAATAAGAAAAATGAAGCGAAAGAATATACTTAAAAAAGATATAATTTGTCTAACTATATAAAATAGCAGATTGCCCTGACACGGCCCAATTTGTTACAGTTTGAAATTAATATGAAACCAAAGGGAATTGTAACATATTTTACTTATGCGTTGGGACTTTTTCAAAACTTTTTAAAATACCTGCTAACAAACAAACACTTCCTGGGGTGTAAAGAAATTTCCCCGATTTTTTACGATTGCTCCAGGGTCAAAACACGGGGTTCCCTGCGAGCCATAAAACTTCCTATCAGTGTCCCGCTGTGTTGCTTCCACCGTCCTAATTATCTTTCAGATGTTAAACCTTTAAAAGGGGAAAGGATTTCAGAAAAGTGCGGTTAATCCGCTTTTGAAAAAACGTTACTTGAAGGTAGAAAACCCGTGCAGTGCATTTTCGAAACGGCTTTACAATGACGGAATTTTCCGTGCTATCCGCTTGGAGGGTTAAATATCCATGTAAAAGTAAATTGAACTTGCATTCAGACAATGAATAAATAACAAAATTTATGTGCTCTTTAATCCTTTGTCTTAAAGTTCATAAACATTTAGAAACATGTAAATCTCACAAAAACTCGGAAAATGATTTTAAAAATATTTTATTATTTCTAAAAGTTAAATATTATAAAACTGCAAAATTTTAAAATGAAAATGTTAAAAAAAAATGTGTTCAGGAAAGCACATTTCCCCTTGCAAAACAAGAATGAATGTTTTCATCAACAAGACTTAAGAGTTTTCAGAGGTCATAGCCAATTTTTTTCAAAAAAATGATAGAATCAATTTTGGATTTGTTTATGGACAATAATAAATAAAAATATGATTAATAGAATTTTCTTGATTTTAGAACTTAAGACAAAAATTAATAAAAAGAAAATTATTAAAGCAAAATGAATTAAAAAAATTGGTAAACTTATTATTTTAGAATATCATTCATAGTATAATTTTTATAGCATATCGAATCGCGCGCACGTGATTCTGTCATATAATACATCTAAGTATTAACGTATCAGAATAATAAAGTGAAGAATTTTGTGGATAATGAGAAAAATTTATAAAATTATCATAATATTTCTCTAAATTTGTAAAAAATAAAAATTAACTGGATTTTCTATTTCTCATATAAAATTCTGTTTTTTTTTCTTCTGTCGTAATACTGCAGTTTTTACCTCAATCCAGTAAAAATTCTGTAAATTCGAATTTCTTCTTTGATTATCACTGCTTAGAAATATCAGGAAAATTTTCAATTTTATTATAAAAAAATAATAAAATTCATCTAAACTCTTGAATTCTTAATATGCATATATTCATAAGAAAATAATATATTTAAAATTTAAAAACACCTTTTAAATAATTTTTTTTATTTATGTTAAAATTATATATATTTTAACATTTCATACAATGCTTCTATTCAAGAAAATGTTACCAGATGAAATTTTGTACGTATTATTCACACAATTTTTAAAAATTTTACTTTTTCTGTATTCACTAATTTTTGTAGTATTCCTAAGAATGTTTTAAACAACCTTAGAGATCAATTTAACAATAATTTAATTAGTTTTGGAGAGAAAAAAAATGAAATGTTTATATGTGCTAAATTTCAACTAAAAAGCTAATCCCCTACATTAAAATTTTTTTAAAAAATATTCGGCTTACAGCAAAATGTATCCTAATTTTTACATGTATTCTACATAACACATAACACACGGGAAAAATGGAAGTGATTGGTAAATAATTGTGGAAGGAGTAGCATTTTTAATGCACTAACGTATCGAAAAACACAAACTCAAAAACCATTTAAAAAGTATGTTTTAAAAAATAATTATTATAAGCTTAAATAAACTTAAAAAACCCTGTGAGCATTAGCTATATACTTTTATTAAAAATGGTTGCATTTTCGTATTATTTCTACTCATGTATATATTTTTTTAAATTGATAACTTTTCGAGAATATTAATTATTCAAGAAAAGTGTTAATTTTTCTGTCATGACAGAAATTTTGAAATCTTTTGCTTCATAATATTGAAATATTAGACCTGTATGAAAACATGATGAATAAGAACTGAAATTATTTGTAAAAATGCCTTAATTAAAATGTTACATGCACACATTTCACAAAGGAAAAAATTGCATTATTGTAATGCCTCAGAAATATCCTGCTTTATACGTAACATCTTCCTTTTTGTAGTAATTATTTTTCTTTTTAAAATAGCTTATTTTTTTTTAGTCAAAAAGATTTCTTTAGCATTTTTAATCTAAAAGGAGGATGGGGCATGGTCGAGATTGCCTAATTTGTTTACATTTTCAATTGAAATTTTTTCCAACTTCTAATTTTTAGGTGTACAAAACTGACGTATCAATCGAAAGATAATAATGCAAAGACTAAATATAAAATTATAAAAAATGATGTTTTGATTATTTCGAAAACGCCGAGTCATCGTAAGGAAAGTCAAATTTTTTGAAAATGTTAATCTAAAATAAAATTCGAGTAATGACCAACACAACTAATCAAATTTATTTTGCAAAATTTAACCAATCAATCAACACACGAAAATTACTTTGCTGCTCTTTTACATGCAATTAAAAAAATACTGTTTCAAAATCAATGAAAATATTAAGCAGTTTTGAGTATAATATGCTTGGATTATTTTAATCTAGTTTGAGAAAAAAATGCTGTTACAAAACTAATTTGTTCAAATAAAAGTAAGTCTAGTAATTATATTTAATAAGTAAAAGTAAGTCTAGTAATTATATTTAATAAGTGTTACGCGTAAGAGATGAAAAAGATAAATGCTTACCTGATTAAATAACTGTTTGAAAAAAATTGCCCTATTTTCAATGTTTCATGAAAAATCATATTCACCATTTTTAAAAATCTAATAGTGATACAACCTACAGTGGTGGCAAAAAGTCCCTGAACACACTCATTTTTTAGCGTAATATTTATGTTTGACTTCATTTTTCGTTGTGAAATTATCGCACTATTTTAAATATTGTTATTGATTTTAATGTATTTTCTAAGCTGATTTCAAATCTACTACTAGTTTCTTAATGACTAAAATATTTTTGTAGTAAAGCTGCCTGAACACAATAATGTGAAATAAAACAATATAGAATAACATAATATGCAAAAAGAAAAATAACACGAAAATTGACAAATACGGTATATTTAATATATATATAAGCAATTTGAAAATTTATTGTTGTCACATGTTAGAAAATCAATATTTTATGGGCCAGCCGTTTGCTTTAATTACGTCTCTACATCTTTTTGGCATGGAATGCACCAATTTCAAATACAAGATCTTTCTGACAATATGGTTGAAGAAAAATATTAAAGCTTCAATTAATTCACGTTTGTTTGAAGGTTTTTCTTTGAAATTTCGTAACTAATTTTAAACCATAAACTCTCTATCGGATTAAGGTCGGGAGACTAATCCTGGCCAGTTCATTCTATTCACAGTATTGTCTTCCCAACCATTTCTGGACTACCTTTGCACGATGTCAATTTTTTATCATCCTGAAAAAATCCAAGACTGATTCCCCAAAACTTTTAAGTTGGTAGAAGTTTAATTTGTAGTATTTCAATGTAATCCATGGCTTTCCATGTTTCGCTAACGATGTGAAGTCTTCCAACACCATGAGAAGACATGCAACCCCATACCATCACTTTTGTTGGGTACTTAACT
This sequence comes from Trichonephila clavipes, assembly GCA_019973935.1. Taxonomy (NCBI): domain Eukaryota; kingdom Metazoa; phylum Arthropoda; class Arachnida; order Araneae; family Nephilidae; genus Trichonephila; species Trichonephila clavipes. Next base: position 115,107 of record BMAU01000643.1, on the reverse strand, counting down.
GTGGGCTTCAGACACTAAGGGAAGAATTCCTCATGAGTGCAGTCGTCTTACACAGGCACTACTTTGGTTTCGAAATACAAAACTGACTCGTCATAAATATACCTTTTCCCAGTCTTTAATAGTATTTTAATGAATGTTCCTTGCCCACGTCAATCGCCTCTTGCGTTGAAATTCAGTCAGTAATGGTTTTTGGGAGAGCTTATACAGCCACGTAACCCAATTTTACAGCAGACTTTCTAACAGTTCTTGGGCACACACTCACATTTGATGTCAATGTCCATTGTTTCAAAATTTAAGAGGAATTTTAAGCTTTCTGTTTGAAAGAAATAACCTGTCTTCACGCGTAAAGATGTTTTCTTGGTCGTGTGTCCTGATCACCCCCTGTCCGCAAAAAATTTGTTTCAGAAAATCTTTTCATAGTTCTTACAACAGTTGAAAGGCCACATGGTACTTTAGCAGCAATTTGGCGCATAGAATAACCTTCTTCCTTCAAATGTATTATTTTTTGTACCTTTTATTCTCAAGGCAGATATGAAAATTTAGCCATAATTCCAATATTTTCCACAAACGCACTTCAAATTGCTTTCAATACACTATTTTCCACAAGCACACAATGCATTCAATACAATAAATCACCTTTCACCTTTTTCTTTCAACCCTTTATCGCTACTGCTCTCTGATTGGTTGAATCTGATGGAGCATTTCATTGGTGGAAAACACACTCACTCATTCTTACAGTGACCTTATGCTTTTTCTTGTCAAGGTTTTCAATATATCAATGAAACTATTTACTTTAGATGAAATCTACAAACAGATTTGAAATCAGTATGAAAAAAAACATTAAAATCAATAAGAATATTTAAGATAGTGCGATAATTTCATAACGAAAAATGAAGTCAAACTCAAAAATTATGCAAAAAAAAATTGTGTTCAGGATTTTTTCTGTACCACTGTAATTAATAAAACTAAAATGTTTATTGAATAACAATACAGAAAAATTAAACATTACAGGAGGTTTTTCAAATTATTTCACATCGAAAATTGAATAACATGAACTTTTCTTGCAATACTTTATAATTTATATGAATTTTCATGAAGGCAGCACTCAGCTGGAATGTCTTTAAAAAATTCCACATAACATCGTTTCACAATTCCGAGACACCGTTTTGTTTCATAAGTAGCACTTACAGAATTCTACATAATGAAGGATGTCAGGTATTCGAACTAGGCTGAGACCCTGTTCAGAAAGATAGAAGTTATAGAAATATCTTGTAGCACAAAATAAAAATTAATGTAAAAGCATATAAAATTGTGTAACATAAAATTATTCACCAAATGCAGATTTGTATGATGGGAGTGTGTTTACAGAAACCTGTCATGAAATGCAATATTCTAACGTATAAAGAAAGAAAAAAGAAAAGGACTGATTTTAAAGCATTAGACTTAAACTTGATGCAACAGCTTATGAGCATTAGGCCCTGCTGTGTCCATTAAGTATACTTGACCTTTGGGTACTGAGGTGCATGAGTAGATGTTCCGACTCAAGTGGTCAGTCTGAAACGAGATCCTAGTGTTTAAGTCCCCAAGCAAGCTGTGCTGTGTGTGTGTGTGTGGTTACTCATTTATCAACCCACTGCAGTAGGGATGAAAGAGCTGAGTCGACCTTGCTGAGCCCAGGAATAGAACCCTTATGATCTGTGGTAAAATGACAGATATTTATGTTGCTATTCCAAGTATTAAAAAAAGGAATCACGTGGTTGTTTTCTGATGTGTTTCGCGTTCAGAGTGACAGGCCGTTAATTATTCCTAAATTCCTCTCCTAGCGTGGCGCAACAATTTCAAGTCTGTGGTAAATGCTATTGATTCCAATTGAAATATTCATCTTAAAACTTTTTCAGTCGTAATTTACTCAAATTATAAAGCTGGTTTATGAACAATGTACCTTCTCTAATACGTCATCAGTATGTAAATAAATGCTTACCGTTTCCCCCCTTCCTTAGAGGAAGTCTTTCTTCTTTAAAACTCTTCCCAATTTGGATCTCCGTTCTCATCATCGACAAAGGAACTTCATCCTCATCATCACTTAAGGCTGAAAAAGAAATGAATAATGTTTTTTGTTTAAAAAGAGTTTAAAGTTTAATTGTCTCATGGCAGCAAGTCTTTTTTAAAGTATATAAAATGTAATACCATTTAGTAATTTTTTATTAAAAGTGTTTGGCATCATGTCAGAAATGCCCTCGGATTCTGCTGTGGAAACTTCCATTTTTTTCTCAACTGTAGGCCTTCTTTTCCATATCCTGGAAAAACCCAAGATATATCTTCTAAAAAACATTTGCACTTTTGCGTCCAGAGACTTCAGTGTATTTAATCGCGTCCTTCGTTGAAAAATGCAATGCCATATATTGTCTTATAGACTTTTTCGGCATTTTCTATTGATTATTGATTTTTTAAAATGCCCGTTTTCATTTTCCAATGGATTTACTGTGTTTAATTTATCAGTTTTATTAACAATTACTCCCTCTTTTTTTGGTTGAAAGTTGTCTTGAAATGCATCGCTTGAATAGTTTATTTACATTGTGATATTGAGTTGCGCTGTCCGTACATATTACCGAAGTCTCTGGATTGCAGTGCCCTAGCAATACGTAGGCCAAAGATCTTTCTTTTTTTTTTCCCCATCATTGTTGAAAAAAGCCCTTCTTTATCGTCCCTGCAATATGAGAAACATTATTTTCAAATCTGTAATTTTTTCAAATCTAAAAATAAATCAAAAATCGTATTTATGATTTACCGGCAACATATTCCGTACAACTTGGGTCATAGTTTTCGTTTTTCGACCTTTATTATACTTTCTTTTTGTTAAGAATGCCTCGTCTAAAAGGATTGTTTTCCTGAAACACAACTCATACTTAAACCAAATATATTTTTAAATGCAGAGAACATATAAATTATTACAAAGGAAATTGTTATCTCACCTGGTCCTCCAAGAAGCTTATCGTGATGAGATCCAATGATTTCTGTTACTTCTCCCAGCCGAGCATAAAAGTCTACAATCGTAGCCCAACTCATTTCTTGTTGTCCTCTTCTTTTTCGGAGCATATACAATTGATCCAAGACTAAACTTATTTGCAGTTTGATGACAAAATATATTATCAATACAAAAACATCTAGTATATGAATTTTTGCGTTCTAGAAAAAAAGTGTTTGATGTTGGGTTCACCTGAAAAAAGGACGTCTTTAAAATAATATAACATTGTTTCTAAATATTTAGTTAATACGTATATCATGAACATAAAACAAAAATAGCTAAACTTAAAAAGTTTTCTGTTGATTACGAAATTTATTATGAATGAATAATTTTAATCACATGATTTTTTTTCAAAATTAATTTTTAAATTTAAATTTTTTGCATATTTTTATATAATTTTCATGCACATTTATATTGTTCCTTGTCATCTATAATTTCAAATATTTTAATAGCACTTACACTTTTTATATTACTTCAGCTTATGGGGTTTTGAACTGATACAATGATACTGAAGTACCTTTTAATTATCAAATAGGAACAATACCCTACTCACACATAAATAACCGTATATGTATTATTAAAAAAATTCGTATCATTAATTAAAATGTTAAAACCCTAGTATGAAGCTCAATTTTTTCATATGTATATATATATATAAATGAATGTTTGTCTGTATGTCATCGATGAACTCAAAAACTACTGTACCGATTCTTATGAAAATTGGTACATATATGAATTTTTTCACGGAGAAGGTTTGTATAATATGCTTATTGATGCCACTCGCCACCAGGTGGCGCTGCAGAGTAGCAACTTCTGCCCCGTTCAACCGATTGTCATGAAAATCATTATGACCATGTATTTTTACACAGAGGAAACGAATATGATATTCGTATTAATGGAAGTTACCACCAGATGGCGCTTCCATGTATCAAGTTCAATACTGATTTTAATAGATATCAATACGAATTCGTATAAATAAAAGTTCTGAAAATATATTTTTGGTGCGATAAGTAAAATAAAACTATAAACTTTCTTTTCTTCTCTATCTCTTCTTCTCTTCTCTTTCTCTTTCTCTCTCTTCTCTATCTCTTCTCTCTCTCTCTCTTTCTTTATTCTCTTTTTCTTTCTCCTCTATCTCTTATTCCCTTCTCTTCTCTTCTCTATCTCTATAAAAATGATTGTTTACCTGTATGTCTTTTCTAGAATCGTAAACTATGTATTTGATTATGTGAAGATGTCATTCTAATGAATTTCATATATTGTCGTTACAGTTCATGCTGATATGAATTGAAACAAATGAAGCGAACGATAGATGACATTTCGAGTCGAGAGTGACATAAGAATTTGTGTAGGTTGTGAAATTCATATCTAGCTTACATTAAACAGACAATATTGTGCGTATTTTTATATTTGGGAGAGTTTTTCGAATAATTTTGTGCATTTCATCGTAAGCTGAATTAATTTAGATAAATACTTCAATCGGATTGAATATTTGTAGTTTCCGTGAGCTGATTATATTCATTTTCTACAGTGAATTTACGAAGATCATCGAATGTGTATGTGAAGGATTTGACTGCTGATTGACATTCCGAACGCATTTGCTGTGCGGTTTTTTTTCTTATTAGCATCTTATACCATCTGCGACTTTGCGACGTTTTATAAATTCAAAAGCATCACGTCGTTCCTGTATAATTATGCCTCCAAAGCGACGAGCAATTGGCCGATCTACACCTCAAGCACGAAAGAGAAGAGCATTACGAGCCTCAGAATCAGACGAGCAACGAGCATTAAGGCTGGAAAATCTTCGAGTACACGCCACTGAGACCCGTTCGTCTGAATCGTCTGACCAACGAGAAGTAAGATTAGAAACTGATCGAATACGTACTAATCAGATCCGTTCTTCTGAGACAACTGAATTACGGGAAAGAAGGCTGCAAAATGTTCGAATAAGCACTGCTCGATCAAGACGAACACTGCACGCTGATTTGAATCTTAGTGCATTCCATTATGACAGTAATAATGATTACAGTCTTCATCCAAATGTCGTCATTGGAAAAATGGATAAAATTTGCATGTATTGTAGTGCACTCAAATTTAAAAATGAAACGCGTGGAATGTGCTGCGCCAGTGGAAAAGTTAAGCTACCAGAATTACATTCACCACCCGAACCACTGTCAACGTTTCTATCTGGTGTTACACGTGTGTCGAAGCATTTCTTGGAAAACATCCGCAAGTACAATTCATGCTTCCAAATGACATCGTTCGGTGCAACGAACATCGTGCGCGAAAATTACATGCCGACATTCAGAGTCCAAGGGCAAATTTATCATCATGCCGGATCGCTTCTACCATTGCCGGACGCAGATCACAAGTTCCTTCAAATTTATTTTATGGCAAACAGTGATGAACAAATTGAACAACGATGTCATTATAATGCGGGCACTAGACGAGAAATTGTGGGTGCGTTACAAGGCCTTTTCGATCAACACAATGAATTAGTTCGGTTGTTTAAAACCGCCATTCAACGAATGCCAGCCGATGACTATGCAGTTGTGATTCGAGCAGACAAAAGACCCGTTGGCCAACACGAGAGACAGTTCAATGCACCAACAATCGATGAAGTGGCGATCGTTATAGTTGGCGAAGAATTTGAATCGCGCGACATAATTCTTCATCGCAGAAGTGGTGACATTCAGCGAGTCTCCGAAACTCATCGCTCATACGACGGATTGCAGTATCCGATTCTGTTTTGGCGAGGAGATGATGGATATCATTTTAACATCAAAATGATAAATCCACAAACAGGTGAGGGAACGAATAAGAAAGTCAGTGCCATGAATTATTATTCGTATCGACTGATGATTCGTCAAAACGCTGAGAACCACATTCTGAAATGTAGACAATTGTTCCATCAATATATCGTCGACATGTACGCGAAGATTGAAACCGAACGGCTATTATATATTCGATTGAATCAAACCGAGTTGCGTTCTGAACAGTACATCCATTTACGAGACGCAATCGTTAATGATGGTAACGTCAATCCAAACGAATTGGGAAGAATGGCCATATTACCGTCTACATTCACGGGGAGTCCACGGCACATGCATGAATACGCACAAGATGCGATGACATACGTTCGCGCATATGGTCGTCCAGATTTGTTCGTCACCTTTACATGCAATCCAACATGGAATGAAATTAAAGAACTTCTATTAGTTGGACAATCATCTTCGGACCGCCATGACATTACCGCACGCGTATTTAAACAAAAATTGAAATGTTTGATGGATTTTATTATCAAGCATCATGTTTTTGGAGAGACACGCTGCTGGATGTATTCCATTGAATGGCAGAAAAGAGGATTGCCACATGCACATATTTTGGTTTGGTTAATCAACAAAATTACGCCAGATCAAATTGATCAAATCATCTCAGCAGAAATACCAGATAAGCACATTGATCCAAACTTATTCGACGTCGTCACCAAAAATATGATCCATGGCCCATGTGGCGCATTCAACAATAATTCACCATGCATGTCTGATGGGAAATGCACGAAACGATACCCAAGAAAATTGGTTTCTGATACTATCACTGGCAATGACGGATATCCACTGTATCGTCGACGATCAGTTGAGGATGGTGGCAAATCCGTCGTTCTGAAAGTACGAAACATTGATATTGAAGTAGATAATCGTTGGATTGTGCCATATTCACCACTGCTTTCAAAGACCTTCAAAGCACACATTAATGTTGAGTATTGCAATTCAGTGAAGTCGATCAAATACATTTGCAAATATGTCAACAAAGGAAGCGACATGGCAGTCTTCGGAGTAGGGAATGTAGCTGCACCGCTCGATGAAATCAACCAATACCAACTTGGACGCTACATAAGCAGCAATGAAGCAGTATGGCGCATCTTATCATTTACAGTAGTACACTTGGCGGTGCATCTCGAGAATGGACAGCGCGTGTACTTTACAGCAGATAATGTACGTGCAAGAGCATTGGTTCCACCGGCAACAACTTTAACTGCGTTTTACTCATTGTGCCAAGATGATCTTTTTGCTAAAACTTTGCTTTATTCTGAAGTACCGAAATTCTACACGTGGAATGCATCGACTAAAAAGTTTCAACGTCGCAAACAAGGTAAAGCAGTTGAAGGACATACCAATTTATATTCCAGTGATGCATTGGGTCGTCTGTACACTGTTCATCCGAACAATACAGAATGCTTCTATCTAAGATTGCTGTTGATCAATATACGTGGACCAATATCCTTCCAAGATTTAAGAACAGTCAACGGTCAGCTGTGCGCTACTTATCGCCAAGCTTGCCAAGAACTAAATCTTCTTGAGAATGATGCACATTGGGACACTGCACTAGCTGATGCATCGAATACTGCTCGACCACAGCAAATACGCACGCTATTTGCCATAATATTAACAACCTGCTTCCCATCTAATCCAAAAGATCTTTGGGAAAAATACAAGGACTACATGAGTGAAGATATTCTACATCGTTTGCGCTGCGAATCAAAAATCCGGACATTCAATTCACACCAAACGTGTATAATGAAGCATTGATTTTGATTGAAGACATATGTTTGACAATCGCTAACAAGGCACTGGTGCAACTGGGAATGCCTGCTTCAAACCGACCTGCAAACAACCTTTTTGATCGTGATTTGCAACGAGAAACACACTATGATTCTGACGAACTGGGGACATTCGTTAGGACAAATCTTCCGCAGTTGATTCTAGAACAACGCATTGCGTATGACAGAATTATGCGTGCAATCACAGAACAAAGCGGTGGACTGTTTTTCATAGATGCGCCCGGTGGTACAGGCAAGACTTTTCTTCTTTCACTAATTTTGGCAACCATACGATCACAAAATAATATTGCACTGGCTATTGCATCATCTGGAATTGCGGCAACTCTTTTGGATGGTGGCCGAACAACGCATTCAGCATTGAAACTGCCGTTGAATTTGCAAAACACTGAGGCACCAACATGCAACATCAGCAAAAACTCTGGAATGGGAAAAGTACTCCAAACGTGTCAAATTATCATATGGGACGAATGTACAATGTCTCACAAGAAAGCATTGGAAGCGCTTGATCGTACACTGCGAGATTTCAGAGGAAACAGACGGATCTTCGGTGGCGCACTCATTTTATTGTCTGGTGATTTTCGACAAACACTGCCCATTATACCACGATCAACACCCGCTGATGAACTTCATGCATGTCTTAAATCATCAGTTCTATGGCGTCATTTACAGAAATTGACTTTGAAAACTAACATGCGTGTACAACTACAACGGATGCATCGGCTGGAAATTTTGCAAAACAATTAATGGATATTGGAAATGGGCGAATGGAAATTGATGAATCTACACAATGTATCACCCTGCCAGCAAACTTCTGTAAGATCACAGAAAGCATCGACGAATTGGTGCAAAAAGTTTTCCCAAACATTGCACAAAACTACAAAAACCATCAGTGGCTCAGTACGCGTGCTATATTAGCAGCCAAAAACATCGATGTCAATACCATCAACTTCACCATTCAGCATGGAATACCCAGTGAAACGACAACATATAAGTCCATCGATACTGTGGAGAATCAAGATGAGGTTGTCAACTATCCAACTGAATTCTTGAATTCGCTTGATTTGCCAGGCATGCCACCGCACGTTCTTACATTGAAAATTGGCGTACCCATCATACTTCTTCGAAACATAAATCCACCACGACTTTGCAACGGAACCAGACTCTCAGTCAAGAAAATGATGAACAATGTTATCGAGGCAACAATTTTGACTGGAAAATTCAAAGGTGAAGACGTCCTGTTGCCACGTATCCCAATGATCCCGACAGATATGCCATTCGAATTCAAACGTTTACAGTTCCCGGTGCGACTCGCTTTCGCAATGACTATTAACAAAGCACAAGGACAATCGTTACAAGTGTGTGGATTAAATTTGGAGAATCCATGCTTCTCACATGGACAGCTCTATGTGGCTTGCTCACGTGTCGGAAAACCTTCTGATTTATTCGTCTACGCACCAGATGGAAAAACAAGAAATATTGTGTATCCCACAGCACTTCAATAAACATCTAATTGAAACTGAACTTTGTAATCACACAATTTTTTCGAAACGGCTTTGGATGAATTGAATATTTGTGTAATGATTTTCCTTTAAAATTATTTTTCTTAAATTTATTTCAGTTGTTTGCGTAGCAACAAAAAACGTCGCTCAGGTACAGCTAGTATATATATATATATATATATATATATATATATATATATATATATATATATATATATATATATATATATATATATATATATATATATATATATATATATATATATATATATATATATATATATATATATATATATATACATACATATATATATGTAATTTTCCCTTTGAAACATTTTGTTAAAGGTTGAGTCATATCCTTTTCAGAGGACCATTAATGTCAATTTTGTTTTATTACTACATTCCGAAGCAGCGCCGTCTGGTGAGCTTTCGTAGCTCCGGTTTGAATAATTTTCGGCAGAGGCCTACTAACCACCGCCGGTTCAACACGTCACGTCTTTAAGCGCATTTCGCGCCCTGCGCGATACCAGTCCTAACGTCAAGCATGAGAAAGGTAATTAATTTCCCATCTTCTAAAGGTATAACTCAACTTTCAATTAACCTAATTCCTGCATGTCTTTCTCTTTGTAAATATTTCCTTTAACTTTTAATAAATTCTTTTTTACTTAAATGAAGTATCTGTGTTTAAATGACTGATTCAATTAATTCATCACTCACCCTTAAATACTTACCCCTAGAAAACACCTCGCCAATCTAAAATCTCGCCTTCTAAAGAGTCTGATTTTTATTCGAAGATTTATTCGGACTCCCACATAAATAATTGGGGGATCACCTGGGATTTGATTTCAAAAAATCTTCTCTAAATATTTAGTTGATGAACTCCTAAATCTTCTTCTTCTTTGAAAAAAACAACAACCCATTTTTGGCTGCACACCTAAATTACAAACGGACTGAATCGAAAATGCGCGGATTGCCTCTCAAAACACACTAATATTTAGGTGAATAAAACGACTCCCGGAGTCACAAGTCACAACTCAAGAACTGCAACTTCGCTTGCCGAAAACACTTTATTTTCTACAGTGTGCAATAACTACATTTCAAGTCCAGTGAATACATCCAGGAGCCTTTGAAGTTTGTTTTCAAGTAATTCATCACACGTCGTTAACTGTATCAGGTACTATTGTTTTTCAAAAAGAAAAATCTAAAAGTGACTAAAAGTGATGACTTTTATTATGACTTTCATAATACTCATTGACATCATAATACTATGACTTGCATATAAATTTTTTTTATGAATAACTTTTGAACCATTAGGAATTTCGACAAGCGCCATACATATTCGTGATCAGCGTTGAATTTTACGCAAGAAAAACTAAGTTTGGTAAGAATTGGAGGAAGAAAAAAAATGATCCAAACTCTCAGAAATCAGAAATGCATTACAATTAAGCCCATTTGAAAGAAGTGCGCTTAGAAAGGGATCCTATGGCAGTTAAAATTTTTCTACTTTGTTTTTTCGGTGTTTTTCTTATACATTTCATGGAAATGCATTATCAAAGTGCAATAGTTCGAGTTCTAATAATCGCAGAGTAAATTTTTAATGGTCATCTGGTTTGGGAGCGATTCCCCGTTCCATTGACATCCAGTTTTTAAAAATCGGTCGGAAAGTTGGCTGTCCAGCCTCAAAGGGTCGGTTTTTTTAAAGATGATCTTTCAATTTAAAAAAAAAGTTACAGGAATTTCGCAAAACGGAGACCAGATTTAGATTCCTGGTAAAATTTCGAGTGAAATGGGTCACTTTCGTAAGTTTCTAGGGTGAAAAAAAAAGTGATGGCTTGGTCACCGAATCAGACTATTGAAGTAAAAAGGGACGAATTTCAAAGAAACGGTTGGGCATAACTTTTGAACTAATTTGAATTTCGACAAACGCCATACATATTCGTGATCAGCGATGAATTTTACGCAAGAAAAACGGAGTTTGATAAGAATTGGAGGAAAAGAAAAAAATGACCCAAATGCTCGGAATTCAGAAATGCGTTACAATTAAGCCCATTTGAAAGAAGAGCGTTTATAAAGGGATCCCACGTTAGTTAAAATTTTTCTACTTTGTTTTTTTGGTGTTTTTCTTATACTTTTCATGGAAATGCATCATCAAAGTGCAATAGTTCGAGTTCTAATAATCGTAGAGTAAAGTTTTTCCACTTCTCTTAAGAAAGAGAGAAAATGGTAAAATCTCTTAAAATATATCCCCTCTGTTGTGGAATGAAATGAGCATTTGGTTTGTGTGGGGAATATAATTATAATTCTGTATGCATAATACTTAAGAATATTTGCATCCAGATAAGTAATATATAACAAGTATTCGTGGAATATTCAAAGCACAACAAAAGGATGAAAACGCATTTCAAATTGTATTTCTTTATATTTTTTTAAGCGTGGAGAAATGAAATATCATATTTACCAAGAATCTCATCTTTCTATACCGTGGCTTACCCAAAGAAAGTATTTTTATGAAAGGCAAATTATATATAGCTATTCCGCAGAATTCCTACATCAAAGTCTCGCGGAAGGGATGGAGAGAGATGTAATTTTTGTTAAAGCTTCCATTTTTCAAGTTTTTGGAATATTTTCAAAAATTGCACGTCAAGGTATATAGATTTCATAGATTCTTCAAAAGAAATTCTTTCAGGTTTGTGAGAAAAAAATATAACTGTAAGACATAAGTTTGTAATAAATAGAATGCTTAGTTAACATTGGTAACTGCTATCTATTTGTTATCGGAATTTATAAGTGTCAAACTTTATATAAAATCGAATAATAAATTATTTGCTCACACGTTGAAAAAAAACACTACCGTAAGCACACACTTTTAACACAAAAATAAGAGGAAAATTTGCGGGTTCTGAGTATAAAAATGAGAGCTTTAAGAGAATTTTTTTTTAAAAAAAAATTTGAGCAAAAAGAAAGAAATTAGACTTCGACATGCATCGGAATACTGTTTCCTTTAAAGAAATGTTATATCTTATGAACTTAAACGGATGTATCTCTTAGAAGAGTATAGATTTTTTTCTAGATCTTGGAATAATACCTCGAATAAATGACTTCAAAACATTAGAGAGTTTTTCATGTACATTTCAGGTTTCTTCGTAAAAAAATAGGTTGCGCGTTATTCAGCGAAAGAACTAAAAATTGAAGCTGGAAAGTAGAGGTGCGCGTTAACCGGTGGAGCATGTTACATTGGGAATAACATTACGGTGTATTTGGTAATAAACTTACACTTTGTGACGTCTGTTCCGACTAATATACGAAAAGTATATATAATGTACAGATATACGAAATAATTTGTGCGTGTATCTATAGTGTAGCACATAAACATGAAAGACCCAGTGGAATATTTTCCACTGTGCACCTCAAAGATAATTTTTAAAATTCGCTTTTTATGAGAGCATTTCTGTCTCTCTATAGACATATAACATCACAATTACCTCTAAATGCATAATAAGATCTCTTAGTCTATTTTTTCAGATATTATTAAATAAATAAGTTAAATAAAGAGAATACGTATTATTATATTTCTAAATTTATTTATAAAAAATATTGCAGAATTAAAATTGTGTGTCTCTTTCGAATAAATCTTCGTAAAAAAGTAAGTAATCTATCTTATAAAAAAATTATCACTCTTGCTCTAAATCAGGGGTTGGCAACCTCGGTAGCTGTGGCGTACCAAACCAACCTCCCCATATACTTCAGGGGGGGTTTAATGTAGAAAATATTTGAAACAATTCGATTCCTCCGACAATGTATGCAGAGTTAGGTAATAAATGACAATAATATTGGTTCAGAGCTCATTATTTTTTAATTTTTCACCATATAAAGATATTTATAGATACCTAGGCAAGGTCTACTCAGACTTTCATCCCTACGGCAGTGGGTCAATAAATGAGTACCAAGCTTGCATGGAAACTTAAACACTGGGGTCTTGCTTCAGACTCACCACCTGATCGGTACATCTGCTCTTTTACCTCAGCGCCCAATTGTTACGCATACTGCGATTGGCACAGTAGATCCTGGCCCTCATGGGCTGTTGAGACATTGGTTTGAGTTTATATAAACAATATAAAATGTAAGTATTCCTTTAACATAAATAAAAATCTAAAATTGTACATAAATTATGTATTATTATATATATTTACTAGCCGTTACCCTCCCGCTTTGCTGAGCATTTCATGATGTTGTAATATAATTAATATACATTTCATAATAAACTATTTACCTGTTCGAATAGAATGAAAAACATTCTTCTATATGAATCTTGATTTAAAAAGAGCAGGACTTGAATCTCTCCAATTCATGTAGAATTATCTTTTATGTTCTCGCAACCCCCTGCCCCAAAGAAGATTTACGCAAAACTTATTTCGGGTGTACCTCTATTCAACAAAATAAGCATGCATACCAAATTTAAAAATTGAAAGTCTAAATCTAATTGTTGAAAAAGGGAAATTTTTTTATCGATAAGCTCGTAAATCCCTTTGAAAAGCGATTTCCCTAAAACCTGTTTTTTAGCGGATTTCGCTTCAACAGAGAAATTCATTATAGCAGGTCTCTAGTAGTTTTTCTATCTATGCACCCCGGTTACTCCTCACTTACCAGAGAGAAGACGATTTCCCTAAATCAATTGTTAACGGAACTCTATTCATCAAAAGAAACATATCTACCAAATTTCAAGTATATAAATTTAACAATTCAAAAACAGAATTTTTTTTATCAATAGCGTGCCTTCTTATGCCTTCACAATTTTTGCAAAACCTCTTTTGTAGTGGACCATGAAAGAAACGTGTATTTCAAGTTTGTAAATTTAATAGTTAAAAAAATGGAGATATTAATATATAACGCTCTTTGCGGGTCGATTTTCGCGAAATCGGATCTCAGCATATCTGTTCTCTAAGAAAGACCGACTTCGGGAAAGAAGTCGGTCTTTCGCCTGAAATGGATTCCCGTCTCGAAAGGAAAAGCAGCGCACCTCATCTTGTTATATGCTGGGATCATCGTTTGTAATAAAATCTGTATTCTTCTGTGATTGTGTTATATGTTTCTGTTCATCTATCTCACGTCTTTCGTATGTATCCCAGTAATAAACACACGACAACAACAACTGATGTCTTCAACCGATTGAGCTGAAATTTTGTTTACAGGTTTAGTTTGGATGACAATGCATGTTTTGACTATTTATATTCCGATATCGCAATTAGTTAAAAAGACTAGCTGCATGGCCCGGCGTTGAAAGGGCTTTCTCTACGTTTATAATTTTTCCCTCTCCTTCACAAAATCAGCACTTCTAATACTCTTTTTCAAAATGACTTCCAACCCCCTCCTCCGCTTAGTACGGAGTTGCTCGGGCTTTTATCGATTTTCTAACTTAAAATTCCCTGTTTTCACTTCTTTTATTTATCAGACCGGTTTATTCTCCTACGGCGTTGAACGAACAATTTTAAATGCATAACATATTGTTATGTTCCCTCTCGCTATCAGAGGTCTCGAGTAAGTGAACATTCACCGATTCTTAAGCAGCTTAACACGTACAGCCATTTAATGAAAAAAAAATTAATGAATTATTGCACAAAAAAAAATTCGTAAAAAAAGAGTTTTCGACATTTTATTTTTTAATTCACTAACCGTAAAAGATCAAAGTATGAGTCTTTTAAAAATAATTTTCATATAAACGCATCGATAAAAATTCATTTTAGAAAAAAATCATAAAATAGATAAAGTATCGTTGTTTTGTTAAAAAAATTACTATATTGTGACGAAATAAATTTGCTTTTCAATCACGAAATTACTGGCGAAGTTATTAAATGTGCGAACAAAATTTTACGTATTTTTTAAAAAAATCATAAAAACTAAGCAATGATGTTGTTTCGAGCCCGGGTACAGAAGTTACTAATCCAGCGCTAAAAGCTACCGATACACGAAATCTTCCGAAAAAAGAAATAAAAGACCGTTGAAATAAAAGGAAAATGTATTCAATTTTGCATTGTGTTATTTTTTAAAAATAAAAGATTTTTTTCATGTCAGCTCAATCAGTTGTAGCTGATATCTTCAACTGATTGAGCAGAAATTTTGTATACACGTTTAGTTTGGATGACAATGCATGTTTTGATGATTTATATTATGATATCGCAATTAGTTAAAAAGATATTAATTGAAAACCTCTTACCCCTGTTAGCTTTTTATTCTGCCGAGCAGCTTATCGAATTGAGCTTAAATAAGATCCGATTTTTCGCCTTTTTTCAAAAACTATCTTATTTTTTTTTTATCAAACTGAGACAAAAAAGAATTACCTAATCGGAAAGATCATTTATTTCGGCACGATACGGTTTAAAATTCCTTTTAAAAATAATGATATTTTCTATTTCTTACAATTTTTTCTAAAATGAGTCAAAATCGATGCGTCTTCATGAAAATGATTTCTAAATTGTTCCGTATGATTTTTTTTCGTGTTATTGAATCGATATTCTGCACTAAGAAAGTTCAGACTTTCTCTTTTAGAATCAGTCATTTAAAAAATAAAATGCCTAAAACTTTTTTTCTTACGATTTGTCAAAAAAATGCTTAAATTTTGAATAAAATTTTTAAAAACTTTGTCATTTTTAAACATAATCACACGAAAATATTTTTTCGTTTGTAGAATAGTATTATGCAAATTTTGCATGAAAATTGAAAACATTTGTTTTAAAATTACGGATTTAAAAAAAAAATTGTGTTTTTCGTTTTTAATATAGTATATTAAAACAAAGCAAAAAAGAAAGAAAGAAAGAGCTTTAATATTTTAATTAATTTTGCTTTGTTGCTTTGTTCCATTGTTGTTTTGGTCTAACAGTGTTTATCCCCCCTTCCCATTATCCTCTTGTTGCGGCCCGAGTGAATTATCTATCATATATATGTGGCCCGGTGGGAAAAAAGATTAAGTACCCCTGAGCAATCCTGCTCAAAATTAACCGGCAAATGGTCTTACAACAATGATGCGTTGAATGAGTTGAACAGACTGAGAAGCCTCTGTCAAGCGATAACTAAAAGGTAAAAAATAAATTAACAGTAAAATAAACTTTTTTAAAAACAAGCTTTTATTTAAATGCTCTAAAAAGAATAAAATAAACTTTTCTTTTAAAACTTTTTTTTTTTGCTATCAAGCTATAAAGTCGTTACACAATTTATTATGTAAAAGCTTGTCGATGGATTTAAGTACTCGTATTTACTGCGTTTGAAAATTTAAAAATTTGAAATCAATCAGATCAAGTTATTTAATTTGCTTGTTTATCTACACAGGCAAATCTAGCGACAAGCTTTTATATCATAAATTGTGTAACGACTTTATAACTTGATAGCAAAAAATTTTTTTAAAGAAAAGTTTATTTTATTCTTTTTAGAGCATTTAAATAAAAGCTTGTTTTTTTTAATTTTAATTTATTAGAATTTCGAACTCCCGTTTCGGAATTGTTAACCATTTTAAGGAAATGCTTTTCTAATTGGTCGGAAAGCTAGATCCCTACATATATTTTGTCAGTATCCGGTTTTTTGCCCCTCCGTAAAATACAAAACGAATCGATTATTGGCACTTATTTGATATCGCCAAACGCTATTTGACTCGATTTTTTATTCGTGCCAAGTAGTGCTTGTTGTCGGTATATATGAAATCCAAGATGGCGGTCCGGTGGAAACAATTCATCAGGAAAATTTTAAGTATATTCAAATACATTTCAAATAAAGAATATAGCAATATATTGAAAATAACCAATTTCAATCAATAATTAATATCAATACAATATAATAATTATTATATATAATAATAACCCTATAATATAAAAAGAGTTATTACGTATAACGATACTCACATAAAATGTAATAATAATAATGATAAATAAATAATATAATATAATAATTATTATATGCAAAAATAATCGTATTACATAATAATTATATTCTTAATAAAATAAGTACATAATATATATTAAAACTAATAATGAATATCAATTAAAAAATATTAAACGTGCAATATTCCAAAAACCGCGAATTCTTTCAAAGGATTTTATCGAAGAAGAAACGTTCATAAAAAGGGATTCTTTAAAATTAAAATAAAGTGGAAATGTGTAGTTTGCAGCAATAATTGAATGCGCAGCTCTCATATTCTTTAAGAAAAATATTCGGGTGCTCACCCATGCTATTAGAAATATTTATATTCGGAAATAGCAGAAAAACAACAGAAAATTGAAGCAGCTAGATTGAAGAACAATTGCAATGGAAATGGTTAAATTTTCAAAGAAATCGATTAATATCGTTTGAAATGAATAGAGTAACTGCGAAAAAAAAAAAAAAAGAGCTACATGTTTTACATAATATTGTGATAAATTTATCTATAATAAATTATTGTTTAAAAAAAACTTAAAAACCCGCTTTTATGGTGAACCGAACTAAAAAGTAAAAAAAAATAATTCTTAATATAAGAATAAAATGATTAGCGAGAAAATTAATGTCATTGGGGGTAAAAGCGTGGGGTGCTCTATATCAGTTGTTATAATTTCTTACTAGTTCTATTCCGAAATGTTGAATGAGTGTAAAAATTTAGTACACACGCTTTTACCTCAATGACATTCATTTTCTCGTGAATCATTTTATTCTTATATTAAGATTTTTTTTTTTTTACTTTTTAGTTAGATTCACTATAAAAGCTTGTTTTTTAGTTTTTTAAACTATAATTTATTAACACATAATTCAGTTTGAAAAAAATTAACAGATGATCTTAAAATTTTAGTTCTTATTGGGAAAAAAACCAAATTTACACTTACACACACACAATTATGTGCATTTTACAAGCTTTTATTTAGCTTACAATGTAATTTTTTCAGGTGGTATCTTGCAACTCAATTTTGAAACTGATGTCTTCAACCGATTGAGCTGAAATTTTGTATACGTGTTCATTTTGGATGACAATACATGTTTTGACCATTTATATTCCGAGAATGCAATTAGTTAAAAATATTAATTAAAAATTTTTTTACCACTGTTAGCTTTTTACTCTGCCGAGCAATTTATAGGATTGAGCTTAAAGAAATTCCGATTTTTTCGACGTATTTAAAAAACACCTTGTTCTTTCTATTTGACTCATACAAAAATAATTACAAAATCGGAAAGATTACTTATTTCGCCACGAGATACGGTATAATTTTTTTTACAAAATATTGATATTTTCTATTTAAAATTTTTTTGTGTTTTTTATCTAATACCTTTTTTTAAGAGAATCTATTGATAGAGTATATTTTTGTTTAAAAATTACCGTTGTTTGCAATCGATGTGTGAAGTTTTTGAAGCATTAACTTAAGAAATAAGTCATAAAAATAATAATAACTTTAATAAAAAAAAACGCGATTTTACGGAAAGGTTTGACGACGAAAATCGATTTCGCGATCAATTGACATCTTATGTATGTGGCCCGGCGGGGAAAAAAAAGTTGAGTACCCCTGAGCTAGACTGTTCGAAACTAACTGACAAACGACCTTGCAACAACGATGCGTTGAATGAGATGAACAGGCCGAGAAACCTGTCCAGCGATAACTAAAAAGTAAAAAAAAAAAACTTTTTTAAAAACAAGGTTTTATTTAAGTGCGCTAAAAAGAATAAATTAAACTTTTCCTTTCAAACTTCTTTTACTATCAACATATAACGTCATTACAAAATTTATATAATATGAAAGCTTGTCGTTAGATTTGCCTTTGTGGATAAACAAGTAAATTAAACAACTTGATCTGATTGGTTTTAATTTTTAAAATTTTCAAACTAAGTAAATACGAGTACTTGAATCTCGCTGGTTAGGGTTGAGAAGTTTAAGAGCACTTCAACAGAACAGGTTTTTAGTGGCATCAGGACTCGATAGAAAAGGTGCCGACCATGAATTCCTGACCATGGTCACTGGACTTCTATGGTGACAAAAATACACAGACTTTCTCTAAAATTATTTTATTTTGATATTCATCCACATATAAAAAATAAGACTTTATAGGCAATTTCATATTCTGAAATGAATATTCAAACATAACAAACAATACAGAAACACATATTTTTTTCATTTGGCAATAAATAATAGTAATATGAGAGTTTGATATGTCATTTATTGCGGCAAAACCAACTGTAATAAAACTATCAAGACGCTGGAGAAAAGAGTTAGCAATGAATTCATGAAGCGAATGGAGTCATTTCTAGACTCAGGGTCTTTGAAGTACGTTGGCGGGGTGTGGTAGGTTTGTCTTTCGGGAGCCGTGATTCGATGTCCAGGAGCTTCATTTGTGGTCCAGGAATCGTCTGATGAATCCTTCTCGCATTCCTGTTTCTCCCAGCACCCCTCTAACTGTGTTTCGAAGTACCTGAATAGGATTTCATTGACCACTTGACCAGCTTCTTTCCCACAATGCTCAGCTGCGGCCGACGTCACGCATTTACGATGGCGAGACAGAGCACTGAATGAAAAAAAAACACAACAATCATTAGAACTTGTTTTCGTCATCACTTCAACCGTGAAAGAGTCGCTTCTTTGCAGAATGTATTGAAATAAAAGGAAGAGTTGGGTGAATGCTTAGAGCAGTGATTTCCAAAGTGGTCTATATTGACCCTCAGGGGTCTATAGCGATCTGCAAGGGGTCCATGTAAGCAAAAAAGTAATTTGGGGGTCCATGAGTTGTAAATTTGGGTCTTCGATAGTGACTCTCAGTAAACCAGAACATGACTTTAATTTTAAAAGAAAGTTTAATCGAAAGGAAATCAAATTTTATCTATTTAACAGATTTATCTACTAAATTTAATGAGATTAATTTGAAGTTAAAAGGTAACAGCATAAATTTTATTAAAACAAGGATCATCATGTCAACATTTCATGTCAGAATTAACGTATAGGGGGGTTAAGCTATAAGTATATTAGGAGACGAGAATTTCTCCGGTTTCTCGATTGACCATAGACAATCTTCCAGGAAAATGACATTTTAACCTGCTTTTATGATTTAAATGTGCTTTATTCAGATTTATGCTTGAGCTATGGTAATTACTACAGTAGGCAATGAATTCATAGAGTCCCATTAAAAAAATGTTATATTATATGAGTATCTGATTGATATAGGCAGTAACGGACATCTTAAAGTAAAGTTTTGAAGCGGATGTCAGCAATTTTGGTTTTTAAACAGTATACCTGTGGTTTATCTCGGATTATGGAGTATTGTGAGAATGTTTTTAATTGCTTTTCTTAGTGAAAAGGAGTTTCATCAAGGTTTTCAATCTCTAAAATAAAAAAAGAAAGAAAAATACTGGACCCCCAGGAGATTTAGGGTTAAACTTGACAAAATGGATACCAAAATTGAAAATTTGTTATTGAGAAGCACTAGATTCATTTCTCCCATTAAAATCTGCTGATCAGTTACAGGATGCATTAAATTTTAATCTAATTAACTAACATGTGTTTCTTAAGTTTTTAAAACTATACTTCACTACAGTAAGTACTTTAAAGTAAGTAGCTCTATACTAGCTGTCAAAACGACAGTTGAGTTGATAGATTTGCAAAAATTCAATATTAGGTAAGCAGGGGTCTACCCCAAACCGAGAAACATGGCAAGTGGTCTGTGAGACAAAAATGTTTGGAAACCTCTGGCTTAGAGCTTTAATGTGGCTTTATACTTTTCTAAAGTCAATGTGGAAGCGATTTTTGGTGCTTTTGTGGCACAGCCCTCGAATGAAGCGAAGTAGGGTAAGATAATAAATCGGAACTCCATTTTACGAATCTCTATTTTGCAAATTTCTCTATTTTGCGAACTTTTTCGTGGAACCAGGAACATCTTACCATTGTCGCCTATCCAATAGAGTGGTTAGTGACGCTGACTGATGTTCCGTATGGACTGGGTTTGAATCCCGAAGAAGGCTGGGATGTTCGTCAATGTATAGTGCCTACGCGGCATGGGGATACTCAGCCGTCGTGTCGCAAATTCTCTCGTGGGGCTGGTGGAAGGGGGAGAAAGGTGGGAGCATCTGACCAACCCCAGAGTGTTATCCCTCAAAATTTGGGGGAGGGGGGAATGGATGAGCAAAATCGTATTGCCACCTGTATGGGGCTCAAAACTACGGCTAACGAGCCAGACGTAAAAGTCGAATTCCTCGCCACGATGAATTTAGTGGACCTTGATCTGATGTTACTGTTGATCAGCTGGCAAAAATAACAACAACACTTTTTATCAATTTCTTCGTAAAATAGCCTCCAAATAGGGAAGTGAATTTTCTATTTAGTGAACTTTTTCTCTTGTGATTCAATTTTCTTTCTCCTGATTTTCAAAATATTCTTTAAATTAGTGCAAACCATTCTCTTACAATCAATTGCTAATCAATGACCAGGAGCCTAACTCAACGAGAGCATTAAATTTGCCGTAATTTTTGAAATAAAATACCCAAACGAAATTAACATATTTTATCAGCGATTAAATTTAAGGATGCATGTTTTAATGTATGCTTAATGCTACTGGTAAAAAGAAAATGCATGTTTAAAACTATTTGTAGACTTAAAATAAGAAAATGTCATTAAAAATCCATCCATTGCTATATAAAATTATTTTTTAAAGTTGAAAATACGGCTTATTCCTGGACAATATACCCTCCCCCCCTGTTTTCCTCGTAGATTTCTTTTTGATGGATAAGATATATAAAATAAATAGATATTAATTTATTAAAAAGTAGAAATAATTACTTTTTATAATAATATATAATGTTTATGAATTTATAATTTGCTTTTTTATTTTATAAACTATATTTAAAGGGGAACATCTATATAATGAATTTTCCACTAGACGAACTTTTTTTTCAGGATTTAGTGACTTTGGTACGAGTGTATTTTACTTTTTAGTTGTGTTGTGGAATTTTATTTATAGTTTATCCGTGCGTGGGTCCAGTTTCTCAGATAATAAAGTATTTAAAAATGGAAATAAAATGTATGAAACATTCTTCTTTTGAGCTGTTATTCTTATAAAGTAAAAAAAAAAAGATTATAGAAATAGATATGTTCTTAGTAATATAAGCTCTTGCTTGCTCTCCTAACTTTTTACGTGGTAGATATCTTTTTTGAAAAAGTGTACAAAATAGATGCAATTTGCACAATACAAGAGAAAAAGTACGCAAAATGAAATAAAAATAATTTCATGTGTTTTACACTTAAAATGTATGTACAGGTAAATATAAAACGTAAACAATTAATAATTAAAGTAAAATTGGGAACTCTCCCTTCTATTGTCCAAAGCTAAAAATATTAAAAAGAATAATTAACATTAGAGGAACCATAATGAGAGGGGCTTCATGTTAAAAGCATCCTTTGCTTACTGCGACAAGAATGGTTCCTAGGGCCGTAGTCTTCAAACTTTAACGCTCAAAGGCCGAATCAATAAACCCACAATGATACGCGTGCCACATGAATAAATTTACAATGATCCGTGGGCCGCATCAATAAATCCAAAATGATCCGCGGGCCACATCGGCCACGGTAGCCGAGTGGTATAGGTATCGGATCGTGGCTGGCTTTGTCACGAGTTCGAGCCCAGTATCACTAAAGACCCGCCGTGTAGGGCAGTGATGCACGCTAAATCTGACGAGATCTGAAACGTCCTCCCGTTGGAGTGGTGTGGTAGTTAGGAGAGGGGTGCACGCTCAGGTGTCATCTACGTCACTTGACCATGATTTAAAATTGTGTGGTCCGTCGCCAAAAGCCCTCGTGTAGCTGAACAGTGCGACGTAAATATTCACTTACTCACCCGCGGGCCACATGAACAAATTTACAACGATCCCCTGGCTACATCAATGAATTTACAATGATTCGCGAGCAACATCAATAAATTTACAATGATTTGAGGGCCACATCAATAAATTTACAATGATCCGCGGGCCGCATCAATAAAACCACAATAATCCGCGGGCCGCATCAATACATTTACAATGATCCGTGGCCCACATCATTAAATTTACAATGATTCGCGAGCCGCATGAATAAATTTACAATGATCCATAGGCCAAATCAATAAATCCACAATGATCCGCGGGTGACATCAATAAATTTACAATGATCCGCGAGCGCCATCAATAAATCCGCAATGATACGTGGCCACATCAGTAAATTTACAAGGATCCGCTGGCTCTACGGCTGGTAAGAAAATAACATAGTTAGGAAATTTAAATAAAATGGAGGTTTTTGTCTTACAAGATTTCAACTGATTTTAAGGGAAGCGATGGTGTTACGGATTTGTATAGATACATATCGGATTCAAAAATGTTAAATGGAAGTCGAATTAAAATACTTAGCATGTTAAAGATTCAATACCTCTTTTTCTTTTGAAAGCTTTTGAGAATTTATGCATAGTCACATTTTTTGTGTTTAAAATTATTTATACATGTAAGATACAATGAATTAATTTGAAAAAATTATCATTTAAAAAAAATTTCTTTTATGGATATCAAGTATACCAATAAAATGCTTTAAATATCAAGAATAACAGAAAAAATGGCGCTTTATACAGCAAAAGCAGACAAAACAATTTTTCCTGAAATTGTCTCAGATTCAAATAAAGGGACACTAAAATGCCTTCTGTGGGCCCTTTATGACCCGCAACCACGGGTTGAAAACCTCTACTCTAGGGTTTTCGTGCAGTCGGAAGAGTTCACTCATAACTTCGTATGAGTGTGTTTTCAAGTACGCCGTTCTGAAAATGCTCCTCTTTTTCTTTTTTAACTGAAATAACATCTCTTGCTACAAAAAAAAGCCATTTTATTTCACTCTCTTTATATTTATAGAATATTGAAATTTTTTCTCGTCTGCCCCCTTTCTTAACACATAACAGTAAAATAAAGCGAAATAGTAGAAAAGTGAAGCGAAATCATACAGAAAAAAAATGCATTAATTCATTTTCTTATCCTTATCACCAATGAATTTTGATAGAGATAAAAATCTTAAAAAACCCCAGTAATCATCCATTGAATAGTAATAAAAAATAGCAACTGTACCGTCAATGAAGTCTTTGAAGGATAAATAAATGCCTTCTATTCCCCGTCTCGTAAACCTATGGTTGAGGGTTCGATCCCGGCTGGAATCGACAGATTTTCTGAGTGCGAAAATCGTTGGCACACATGTCATATGATTATGAGGCATGTTAAAGATCCTTTGAGTATCCATTTTGCTCTTGTACTCTTAGCAAAGTTAAATCACGACAATATTTAGCATCTGGGTAGCTCCATCATAAAATGTCTCTCCCACTTGGGAACTTGCCGTGTGTGTGTGTCTGCAAAGGCTATATTGCCAAAATGCAACCCATTCAAAAGAGGAAACAAAGTTTCTTAACCCGGCAGTTCTCACGTAATTTATGTCATACCCACCGTTTAACTTTTTTCAACGCTCCTAAACTTTTTTTAGAAAATGGAGAGCTTCTCGTGCAGCTGACTTTAAGGTCATATCCTATGAGGAACGTTAGCTTGTAGGCGAATTCTAAATATATATTTTTGGATACCGCCTCTTCGGGTACATGATACCCTGCGCGGGAATCACCGTTATAGTTCTGAATGCATGAACACGTTTTAAATTTTCCTTACGCTAGGTGTATTATTGTAGTTATGATGAAGAAATCTGATACTTAAATAATTTAGTAGATGTAGTATTTAATAGATGTGTAATACAACAGTATTTTCGGATGAAGAAATTCTTTTCAGGGTGATAATGAGGAGGAATCAAATAATGAAGAGTATAACAGCAAATAGGATTCCTCCACTGAAATCTAACTGATTTGGAAGAGGATGACACTCTTGAAAATAAATATTTTATACGTAGAGACACACACACAAAAAAACATTTGGGAAGAACGTCATTTTAAAGGAGAAAACTGGTACACATTTTATCCACTTTCTGATGAACTTTTGAAAAAAAAAAGCTAGTGAGGGGACAATAAGGGAAAATAAAAAATAAATTCCAAATTTTTGAATTTAAAGAATAGAGAAGTTTACTCCTATATGTTTGGTTTTAAAAAGTTACAGATTAAAAAAAAATTAAGATCCAATGAAAACATCGCACTTACTCACGACGAGATTAATGGAGTGTTCAAACAATGTACTTTATAAAAAGAACAAAAAAAAAATTAATTTACGCGTGATAAATGTAATAAACATTTTGTGTTTCCTACTTTTCTTCCTTTTTAAATTTTGTATACAAAGTTTACGGCAAAAACAGAATGTAACACCCTCGGGTGTGAGATACCCAGCACTAGAGCTTCCGGTGTTTGTTTTTTTTGCGCTTGTGGTGCCGGTTGATGTTCCGGTGTTTGTTTTTTTTGCGCTTGTGGTGCCGGTTGATGTACATTCGCTTCGTAGTAAGTATATATAAACTTTTCCTACCTTCGTATGACTATTTAAAAATGAAAAGGCTGATGGAAATCAAGTTACCAGCATCGGCTGTTGAGATCCTTCTGCATCTCGTAACTGGACAGGTCTGGTACATCGGATCCACACGACAGAATCTGATGTTTGATGAGCTGGAAGCACGGAGCATTCCCTTTGTAGCCTGAAAAGAACACAACGTTCTTATTTTACATAATTTCAGAGTCCAGAGAAGTAAAATTAACATCGGAACTTTGGAAATAAAAATAGATAACACTTTCTTTTTCACAATTCCTACTATTAGTTCACTCTCTTTATATCTCTATATGTAAAAATGGATGTTTGTATAGATGAAATCGCATCACTCCCACACCGTTCAACCGATCCATATGAAAATTGGCATGGATATGTATTTTTTTGTGTAGAAGGTTTTTGTAATATCCTCTTTGTTTCATCTCTCCAACAGGTGCTACACTATATCAAATTCTGCACCGTTCAATCCATCGCCGAGTTGCCAACGGGGTCGCCAAGAATGATGAAATCTTGGCCGTATCGCCTACATTTCGCTATGTTTCCATTAAATCACTATTATAATGTAAGGAACGGTGTTGCTTGCGAATGACAATTTTAACTTAAAATAAATACAACAGAAAGTAATATTAACGTATTACACATCCAGATATAAATTATTTACACTATTTTAAGCGTTCATTATACAAAATGTGTAAAAATGTGTTACTTTTGTGAGCAGAGATCAGCTTAGGAAGGTGCTTGGAAATGAGGAAAAATTGACCCACAAGAGAGTTACGGGGCGTTATAATAAAAAAAAATCTATTTTACAGCTATTAGATCTTAACTTAACTCAGTGGTGCAACAGCCAATGAGGGCAGAGGCCTACTGTGCCAAACTCAGTATACGCGACCTTGGGCCCTGAGGTGCACGAGCGAATGTTCCGGTTAGGTGGTCTGTCTCACGCAAAACTCCCAGTGTTAAGTTCCCAAGCAAGCTTGGTACTCATTTATCCACCCACTGAAGAGATGAAAGATTGAGTCAACCTTGCTTAGCCCGGGATTTTAACATCGGACCTGTGATGTGGAAGCGCTATGTACTAACATTTCAGCCACTGGTATTAGATCTTAACAGACTTAAAATTTAACAAATATGGTGTTTTTGGTCAGCTGAGATATGAAAAAGGTTTTTGTTTTGTTTTGCAATTCACTTAAAATTAGCTCATTAAAAACTTCTTTATCCTTTAATTTGTATTGTTTAACTTTTCAATTCACCCGCGAGAAGAGCGGGTATACACCATCTAGTATTTATCTTGTTCAAATTTTCAATCGCGCTGACAAAATATATTTTAAAGCGCTACATTGAGCTGAAATTTTGTATACACGATTGTTTTGGGTGACGATACGATAATTTAATGATAATTAATTACAATTAATTGACTGAAACCAATTATTTATAAATACAGTCACGTTGGTTTCATTTTTAGTGACTTGGGTCAAAACTGTAAAAGTTTTTTTTTTCTCACGTTTAAATCATTCAGTTGAACTAAAATTTTACATACATCAATGTTTTGGATAACAATACGATACTTTAATGATTATTAAATGTAACTTAATATTGTGATTCTATCATATTTATATACATATTTATATTAATTGTAATTATATGATAAAAAGTAACTAAAATAGAATTTTAATTTGTTGACCTAAGTAGGAATTGACTTAATTTTTTTTATATACATTACTAGTTTTGTTTGAGTTTTCACTGGACAGTATGAGTGAGGCACAGCATCCATTGCACTTGCATCGGACCACATACCGAAACTCTTTAAGATACAAACATGCTTCTATGTCAATAATACTTTCTGGCGGTATTTTCTATATAGGTCTGTGTGTTTTCTACATGACAAACAAATCAAATGACCTCTCAATAAGGAGCATCCATCGGACGAAGCATCAATGGAGGGCGTGTCTTTAAAGGATCATAAAGACTGATTGTCCAAGAGAGGGCGCTGCTACAGGACTAAACTGAGTTTTTTCTAATGGAACAGCTATAAAATTGTGAAGAATAGAGAGGGCAGAATGTGTGTGGCAGAGATGAATTTAGGTTCGATGGTGCCCTAGGTCCAAATCAATTTGATGCCCTTTATATATGTCGTAGGGAAAGGATTAAATTGGAGATTTTATCAAATCCCTAAGGGAGATGATCAATTCGTTAAACTAAGAACTCTGTAATGTGATTTCCCTAAGGAAAGGAAGCGATTGGATCAGTTCCATAACCTGTTTCAGTGAAATGATGAAATAATATTGTCAAGAGTTTAAAAGAGTTCATTTAGCAAATAGGGTGCATTATTAAAAGTAGAGTAATTAATACAATAATATTTATTGAATTACAAATTATTTATTTGAAACTAATTAACAAAATAATTAGGTAATAAAGCTGGTATTTTTTAAAAAAGATATTTGTAGTAGAATTTCAAACATTTATTTCAAAAAAAGTATACATTAATGTAGTACTTCAGAAACATCCTGCTTTATTTGTAACACCTTTTTTTTAGTTATCATTTCCCTTTTTAAAATAGCTTTTTTTATTATCAAAAAGATTTTTTTATCTATAAAGAGGGCATGGTCGAATTCTATAATTTGTTTACATTTTTCAATCTAAGTTTTATCCAGTTTCTAATTTTCAGGCATACAAAAGTGATACATCAATCGAAAAATAATAATGCAAAGAATATAACTAAATAAAACTAAAAAATGACATTTAGGTCATTTTGTTTTGGTGCGTCACGTCAGAAACCCGGCGGTGCCTGGCACTTACGAGGAAAGATGGGTGAGGTAAAAGGGAGTGGTAACAAGCGAAAACAGAGCTCTACAAATGCTGACTGGTCCATTTCATCATTTCACTAAAACAGTTCGGGGATTTGATCAAATCACCTACTTACAACAAGGAAATGAACTCAAAGAGATGTTATTTTAGCATCTTGCGTGAATTGATCATCCCCCTTAGAGATTTGATGAAAGCCCTAATTTCATCATTTTCCTGCGACATATATAATAGTAATATTAATACAAATAGCAACAATGGATTTGAATTAAATTTAGGTATTAAAATTGCGACTCACATTGCGTAAAAATGTGCAACTTTTATGCGAGATAAAATAACTAATATTAAAGCTTTTAAGAGTAAATTTTCAACATTTAATATCAATCTAGTCAGGTTTAACCCTAAATCTCCTTTGTTAGTAAGTGCCCAGTTCCTTTTTCTTTCCCTTTTTTTGTCTTTGAGTTAGGCAAACTCACTGAAACTCCCTCTCACTTGGAAAAGCTATTAAAACCTTTCTCATGGTATTGCATAATTACCGACACATAACAGGTATATTTTATTATTGACATCCATTTCTAAATTTTCTTTAAGATTTTCGTTAGGGCCTATTCTGATTAGTTCCTATTGCAATATGATTTTTTTTTCTTAATGTGACTATATGAATTCACACATTGTCTACTTTGGTACTATTATAAAAAAATAATCTCAAACCTAGTTTTAAAATCTGAGTAAGGGCATTTAAATGTTAAACGTAGGTTAAAATGTCCTGACAGACTGTCTGTGACAAATTGAGAAAATTTGCGACGGCCAATATTATACTTCTTTGGCTTAATTTTGGAAAGGATAAAAAATTTATAAATAAAATTTACGCTGTCACCTAGTAACTACAAAATTAATCTTACTAAATTTAGTAAATGTTAAACTGATAAAATCTGGTTTCCACTAGGTCAAAATTTTTTTAAAGATTAAAGTCATGATCTAGTTTATTGAGAACCACTATTATAAACCCCCATTTACACCTACATCATGGACGCAAAATTATTTTTTTGTTGTTGGTGTGGATGCCTTGCAGGTCGTGATAGATCCCTGGGGTTCTATGAATCCTAGGGGTGCATTTTGGGAATCCCTGATATAGAATAATAACGACTCCCAACATTCTGGCCCTTTCTAAAGAAAGTTTGTCGACCTTTTCTATACAGAAAAGAATGCAGAATCAATTTTCAGATTAAGATTTTACAATAATTTATGCGGAACAAAAACAAAATGTGTGAGAAATTAAAGGAATTAAAATACTAATGAACACTAGAGCTACTGACAACAACAGTTCTGATAAGCAGTTGTCAAGTAGCCGCGGTAGCGTAGGGCCTTAAATGTGTCGAATATCAAGTTCTGGTTCGGAGAGCGGGTGCCAGCTCACTTGGTGGCGCCCTGATCACTTTCCATTGTTCGAAAGTACGAGGTTCGTCGCCCTCGTGTAGCTAAATAGTATGACTTTAATCAACACTCACCCATGTGAGGACAACAATAATTCATTATTTTTTGTGTCACTAGATAGCTGCACCTGTCAAGATGTTTCAGAATCAGTGAAATACGCTTGGCAAGGTTTTAGAAAATTCCAAATTAATTCTATTTGAATAATTATTGTTATTTTTAAAAACGATTCTCGTAATTTATACTTCAGTTTTTGCATTTTTACTCTTTTGCCTCTGTTGATAGTATATATTATTAACTGTAAACAAAACTATATTTTTTGCACAAACGCGGCATTTTTGTAAAACTTTCATCACTTGCTCTATTGACTCTGTCGAATAGACATGCACAATAAAAGTTCCAGTAGATGCTAACAGGATTATGAAATTTTTTGAAACTTAATAATTTGAAATCACGTTGACTATTAATTGAGTGCTACCAAACAAACACCTAATACCCACTTGAGCAGTTGTTAAATAATAAACACACATAACAGAATACTCTATATATTATTAGTGTTTTAAAAATCCACTAAGAATTTATTTCCTAACTTTTCAGGAGATTTAATTTTGTGCGAGATGTTTTCACTTTCAAGAAGTGATAGTGAGCGAAAAAAAATCTAAGTTTATTTTGAATAAACGACCTTATCAATTTATCTACAATGTGACGCTGTGAAGACCTCCTATATCACGATCATTTATTATTTTTAATGATGTTTCTCAGTGGCGTAGTGGAGAATACTTGCAGGATCGATCCTTGGGTAGTGTCCGTAAGCGTGCAAAGACCCCTCTAGATTAATGCTTAACGTTGACGTTACAAACTCATCCACCTGTAGAAGAGTAAAAATACAAAGGGACACAAAAATCAACTGAAAATTTTGAATTTCCCCAATTTGAATTTGAATATTCCCATGTCTTAGGTAATATTAATCACATTAAACATTTTCGTAAAGCATATTTCGCATAAATCATTTTTGAGACGCTTTTGTTAAACACCAATCCACAATGCATCGCCAGAACCAGTGACAAGCAAAAAAAAAAAAAAAAAAATTCTATTGTGATTTTATCAGCTCTGACACGAATTTTACTATCAAACGAAGGATGTGTGTAAAAGGTAGCCATAAATGGACTATGTGAGGACCAACATACTGTGCATTAACATTCTATTTCTCTTAAACTATGCTATATTATCGGGACATGTTTTTGATTTTCCAATAACTGTTTAAAATTTAGCATATCCATTCGACTTAATATAAGTTATAGTTTCAGAAATTGCTTGATTGACTGATTCAGCCCTTGTTTTGGCCACACGCGTGCGGTGCACGCTCTGTGCACCTGATAGGATGGGCCCTGCCCTCTGTAGAGCTAGGATTTGGGCAGCAGGCCGAACATTACAAAGTATTTCTCCCTTTGGGCCCCCGGTACTTGCTTTATATCACGGAGCATGACGCCAAGCGTTGCTTGGCACGATAAAGGAATCACACTAAACAGCGCTTGTGGCTGGCGGAATCCAAGAAGAAGGCCTAGAGGCATCAAATCTTCAGGAACATAACTTTAAAAATTTGTTTTGAAATAATTTAAATATATTTTAAAAGAAGAATATAGGAAGAGATTGAGAACAACCAATATCAATCAATAAATAATGAATAACTGTATAATATAGTAAAAAGCTTTATGTACTAATAATATTATGCAGTATAAAATAATATTATAATATAATTTACTAATAATAATATAATTTAATAATAATTATATATAATAATATTATAATTTAATAGTTATTATAGTAATATAATTAAGTAGTAATTAAAAAAAGAATAACCATCGTATTGTAATATAAAAATCATACATAAAAATACTCATATAACGTAATATTATGAATAAATAACATAATAATAATTATAAATGAAAAAAAAATAATTATAAATAAAGAACATAATAAAAATTATAAATATGGGAAAATGACTATAACCTAAGGATGATAACTGCTTTATTTAACAAGATGAAGGATGAAATATCTAAATTATACTAAACAGCAAAGGAGAACGTCTTTCTCCTACGTCTAAAGCTTAGCGTCCCTAACGTCCGTCTGCGTATTTTCCCGTGTGTCCTTTAGTCGGACATTCCTGACGGGGTGTGACGTCAGTGTGGACTGCTCCACCCAAAGTACAGGGGGAGGGGTTGTCACATTGCACATATTCAACCCTACATCGGCCATCATGACCGGGAAGGCGACATCGCCTGATTATATACAATGATAAAATGTACAGATACATAGTAATGAAATATTAAAAATGTACACAGTGACACAATAGATGAAAGAATTATACACAACACAAAATATCATCAAAGAAAAAGTACAAAAATACTGAAAAATGAACAAATTTAAAGTAATATTACATAAATAGAAAAAATTTCATACATTACCACTGGGGTAAAACAAATTATGTTAACGATACAAATCAGATCAAGGCTAAAATAAGAATCTGGAATAAGGAACAGGAACATATTGAAGCAAGATGCTCCTACTTCTAAACACTTAAATTTGTACTAAAATGAAATAAAACGTTAGAGTCATTCAATAAAAATGGTATCAAAAATAAATAGATAAAAAGTCTGTTGTTAATGTGCATAACGAAAGGCTTTCATAGGAAGAAAAATTGTGAACAGTTTTTAATGGAGAAATCAAGTAGAGTTAGTTTGGTTTGGTCAGAGTTTCATGAATTCTGCACAAGTAGACGTTTTTGATGGTCCGTCGACAAAATCACACTTTTTTATGTCATAAGTGTCATTGTGCTTGACTTTTGTAACTTTGTATGGTCCGAGGTATTTTTGCTTAAGTTTCAAGCCTGGACCAAACTGAGTGCGTTTAATTGCTACTAGGTCATGTAGTTGATATTTATGAGTTTGTCTGCGCCGGAGATTGTACGTGCGGCGATTCTCATCTTGAACTTTGTAGATTTGCTTTTTGGCATCTTGACGGAGAGCATCACGTTGTTCTTGGAATTGAGCTGTAATCTCATCGTTAAGAAGTTCGACAATCTCATTGTCCTGGCAAGACTTCATCTTGGTGCCGAAAAGGAGCTCAAATGGAGTCATCTTGATGCTTCTTTGAAAAGTTGAGTTCAGGATTTCTTGCAGGTGGGGTACGTGAGAGTACCATTTCTCAGGATCGTCGACAGAAAGTTTTGACAGCACAGCAATGATGGGGGAATTTTGTTTTTTAATTTGGCCTTTAGCTCTTGGGAGACCAGTTGTAATGGAGATATGAAGGATGTTTTGCTTTTTACAGTAATCTTCAAATGCGGAGGAAGTAAATGCGGATCCTTTATCAGTGATAATCCTAGCGGGGTTTCCGAAGACATGTCTTTGGTTTTCTAATCGATTTATGACTTCTGCAGCGTCCGTAGACCTAGTGGGATACAGACATGTAAATTTACTGAATGCGTCAATCACTGCAAAAACATGCTTATATTTCTTAGAAGTTGTCGCTAGAGGACCCAAATGATCTAGATGAAATGTATGGAGTGGTAAATCGTTTTTTTCTATCGGGTTAAGCGTGCCATCTTGTTTCCAACATTTCCGGTTTGTGAGAATGCATGTAACACAGTTTTGAATGCATTTTTCAACTTTGTCTTTAAGTCGTGGGATGTAAAAGTCTTTGCTAACTAAATCTTGTGTGCGTAGAACAGCAAAATGGCCACGTTCATGTGCAGTTTTAATGATGTTAGCCTGCATTTCGTCAGGTACCACTAGTAAATCGGTGCCATTGACTGTTTTGTACAGAAGTTTGTTTTTTACGATGTAGTTGTCATGCGGCGTTGTTTCTAGAAGCGTCTTTATTGTTGTTATTTGGTCATCAGCCTGTTGTGCTTTGAGAAATTGAAGATGGACACTATTTTGGATTAGCATACAATGTGGAGGTCGACTGAGAGCATCCACATGAGCCATTTTTGAGCCTGTACGGTGTTCTATTGTATAGTTAAATTCTTGGAGATAAAGTGCCCATCTGGCTATCCTGGGGTTAAGCTCTTTTTTACTTAGTTTTTTGACGAGGACGTCACAGTCAGTAATAATTTTGAGTGATGTTCCTAGTACATAGATGCGAAACTTTTTAAGTGCTTCGACCACTGCAAGGACTTCTAGTTCAAAACTAGTGTACTTTCTTTCATGGTCTGATGTCTTTTTTCACATGTAGAATACAGGGTGAAACTGGTTGTCATGTATGGATTTTTGGAGTAGGACTGCACACAAACCATCGATTGACGCGTCAGTGTGAATCTCAGTGTGAGAATTTTGGTTTAAAATACTTAAAACGGGTTGTTGGGAAAGTAAGTATTTTAATTTTTGAAATGCTGTCTGTTGTTCAACATAAAATTGGAAAAGGGAGTCTTTACGAAGGAGGTCACTCAAAGGTTTTGCTATGGTCGAATATGAGGGTAAAAACTTTCTAAAATAGCCAGTAAGACCAAGAAATCGGCGAACGTCTTTAATATTTTTAAGATCAGGATAATTGATAACAGCTTTAGTTTTTGAAGGGGAAGGAAACAATCTACCGTTTTCTATAATATGGCCAAGAAACTCAATTGTATTATGTAAAAGTTGACATTTTTTAAATTTTATTTCAAGTCCGTAATCACAAGCTACCTCTAGAACAATTTTTAGATATTCAAGGGCTTGGGACTCATTAGCAGCGGGAATAACGACATCATCCATATACGGGAGAACAATACTTTTCGAAATCTTATGTCGGAAAATGGCATTTATGTACCGCATAAAGGTGGAAGGACAAGTACTTAGTCCAAAAGGCATTCGTCTAAATTGTTACTGACCATTGTGAGTAACAAAACTAGTAAATTTACGGCTCCTTTCATTTACCGCGACATGGAAAAATCCATATTTTAGATCTAGAGTAGTAAATATTTTAGCATTTTGGAGACAATCTAAAATATCGTCAATTAAAGGAAGATGATAGTTATTCTTTAATAAGTTTGCGATTTAAGCGTCTATAATCAATGCAAACTCTTGATTTCCCGTCTTTTTTCTTTACTACCACAACTTGACTAGCGTAAGGGGATGGATGAACACGGCTCAACAATTCCATTTTTAACCCATTCATCAACTTGAGCGTCCACTATATCTCGTTCAGCAAATGGCAAACGTCGGGGCTTATGAAATATCGGTTCGTCGTCGGTGAGAGCGATATCAAGCTCAATGTTTACAGTTTTTGTTTTTTTAAGCGTGTATGTCGATAGCAGTTGTTCCACTTCAGCTCGATTATGTTGAGAAACATTTGGACCGATATCAAATGTAGGTGAACCATCAGAAATCGTCATAATAAAATTTTCCGTGGAATATCAGAAGGCCTTAAAATTTGTGCAAATTTTACGCCTGTAGGCGATATATTTAGATGTGCTTGTTTAATTACGTCACAACCGATTATAAGGTCATAATTTGTACAAGAATTTGGTACAACAGAAATAGTAACAGGAAAAATTTGATCATCGATAGTAATTTCAGAATCAAATTCCTATCACATTAATTCGCGAAAACCAAAACCTGTTAATAATGTGTTGGTTTGTTTCAGTGGCGGTGCATCTATATTTATGTAAGTAGAATTTCTTAATAGTGTTAAATTGCTGCCTGTGTCTACTAACCCGTTAAGTTTACGGCCAAAAATTGTTACGTCTTTAAACATATTAATAGGAGAAGGCAATTCATGCACAGCATTTACACCAGAAGGTGGTGTAGAAGTGTTATTTAAATTAACTCGTCGGCATTCAAATGATTTGTGACCATAAAGATTACATGAGAGGCATTTGGGGCCACTTGAATGATTAGGACAAGATTTGGATAGGTGATCTATATCATTACAATTAAAACAACGTTGGAGATTTTTAGCTGCGTCGGAAACGTTAAATTTTGTGGGTTTTCTTTGGAAGCTTTGTTGTTTAAAATCGCGTCCTCGGCTTTCATATAAGTGACGAAAATTCGGTGAATTAGAGTTATGTATTCCCATGTTTTTAATGACAGTTTCATTAAAAGTTTCATTCATTTTCAGGTACGTAATTTCTGCTTAAATTCGGAAAATGAGGCTGCACCATAGAGGATTATTTTACCTGAATGAGGCTAATCAATTCCATTAATGACGTTCTGGATAACTGATGCTTCGTCAATTTTTGAATCACATCTATTTGCTAATTCACGCATGGAATTAAAATATTGCATTGAAGTCTCGGTTTTATACATTTTTCTTTTTTATAATTCGCGGTGAATTTCTATGGAAGTAACTGAATCCGAAAATTCTTCAATTAAAGCTTTTTTGAATGACTCGTGTGTATTTAAATTTCTTTGAGAAAAAAAGAAATGATTTAGCAGTTCCACATACTAGACGTTTCACGAAAATTAATTTTTGAGAAGAACTGATAGCTGGGAATGAATCAAAATTTTCTTCAACATCGCGAAAGAAACTATTTACAGAATAGAAATCTTCACTGGTAAATTTTCTACTAGTCGCCGAAATATCCCGCAATAAAGTCCAAACCTGGGTATTCATCTCTGTTAGGGAAGCATCGTTTGAATAGGGAGGAAAAGTATTTTGTGTACAAAGAGATGAAACATTTTGATGTGCCGGCATGAAAGAATAATCTTGAACGCTGGGTAGGGGTGCATTGCTGTCCGGATGTTGAAAAGGGGAGTGCTGGTCTGTCCCTTCCGATGAAAAATTCCTGTCTAACGTGATTCGTTTTTGAAACGTGGTTTTTGAAACTACGTTTTCGCTTTCAGAA
Source organism: Trichonephila clavipes (assembly GCA_019973935.1). NCBI lineage: Eukaryota > Metazoa > Arthropoda > Arachnida > Araneae > Nephilidae > Trichonephila > Trichonephila clavipes. The sequence goes on along the minus strand of BMAU01000643.1, from coordinate 78,451 downwards.
AAGGATGTCTCCGAATTATTTAATGTTAGTTGGAATTCATCTAAGTTCGTCAAAGCTTTAAATATACTATTGCATAAATTTTGCTCATTTGTTTTTACGTCTAAATGCAATAAATTAGCGACTGAGATGAAATCAGGCAATGAGAATTCGGTTAAAATTTTTTCTTTGTGTTCTTCAACTCTAAACTCTTTAGGAAATGTAGAAAAATTTCTTATTTTATTTCGCGAAGAACGGTCAAATTCGGTGAATCCTAATATAGAATTTAATGTTTTTACAGCACGAGTTGTACCACATTTCAACGAATTAGCTATTATAGGAATATCGCCTACTTTAATATTTTTACAGGACATCTTAATATACAAAATTATTCACTTTGAAAATTTATAGACGGTGCAAGGTTGTAATCGAAATTTCCCTATCACACTCTGAGTTAGAACTACTAAATACAGTAGTTTTAAAGCCAAAATAAACAAACAAAAAATACGTTTACTCAAATTTTGCCTACCTGAGGTTGGGGAGCAGTCCGTACAATAAATCCAGAACCAGTCGAGGCACTATAGGAATCCAAGAAAAATAAAGTCCAACCGCAGCAAATCGTTTTTACGCTTTTTGCAATGTAGCGTACACTGAAGAAAAATATTAACGCGTCTTAAAAATTTTCTCTCGTCTAGAGGAGATTTTCCTTAATATGCAAGAGAAAGGTCGAGCCCCCAAAATATGGGAAAATGACTACAACCTAAGGATGATAAATGCTTTATTTAACAAGATGAAGGATGAAATATCTAAATTATACTAAACAGCAAAGGAGAACGTCTTTCTCCTACGTCTAAAGCTTAGCGTCCCTAACGTCCATCTGCGTATTTTCCCGTGTGTCCTTTAGTCGGACATTCCTGACGGGGTGTGACGTCAGTGTGGACTGCTCCACCCTAAGTACAGGGGGAGGGGTTATCACATTGCACATATCCAACCCTATATAAATAAATAACATAATATGTAATAATATTTATAAATAAATGTAATAAAAACAATTATTACAAATAACGAATATTACATGATTATTACATAAAATAATAATTGTACTTTTATATTATATTATTAATAAAATAATTACAGAATATATATTAACATTAATAATGAATGTTAATTAAAAAGTACTGGGAATTTGTGTGAAATATTTCGAAACCTTTGTGCAAAAATATCAATTAATCCTATTTTAATGTTATCGCCCATCTTGGCGAACATAAACATCCACTTGGTGCGTGCACCGTGATATTAAACTAGTTCCGGGCCCCCTAGGATCCTAGCTTCCCTCCTGCGATGCGGAGCTGTGAGTTACGCCACTGGGGCTTTTTTCACTCTGTCTTAAATCTATATTTATAATTACGAAGTATCTATACAATCGATTTATTGTGCAAAAGGATTTTTTCCATTTAAAGCTTTCAAGAGCTGGGGTTTTAAGATAAACCACGTTTTTTTTTAAAAAAATTTAAACTAAAATCTACAATAAATGGGGTTATTTGACTTGTTGCTGCCAGAGAGAACTAAAAATTGATCTGCAAAAATATTGTTAAAAATCTCATAGTTTTATTTAATTTTTTTTTTTTTAAAAGGTGGTTTATCTTTTAACCGCCCTTGAAGTAGCAGGAGCTACGCCCTTCTGTGCACCTCCGTGAGGGGAATCCCAAGAAATGTTTTCCTACTTACGTTGCGTGATATCCGTGCCTGGTGGACACACGTTCAAATAGAAAGCAGTGATGCCTCTGGTTTTTTGCAGGTATTCTGTATTCTCTGCGTTCGATAATTCATCTTCGTAATCAGCAACGCACTTTTTCAGTCTCGAGATTCGACTGCAAAAATTTGAAATGAACGTAAATACACACAAGATCTCTATTAATCAAGTTTTAAAAGTTAAGAAGAACAATATTATGCTACATTTTAAAATAATTTCACCCTTCAAAAGTATTGATGGAGAGACATTCCCGTGTACTGATAAATGTCGCTGCGCAGCCAAATTTCGTAGCTAAAGTAGCTGCGGAAATCAAAGTCATTTGACTATAGAAGCTTCTTCCCAGCCTATTTAAGAATGCTGGAAGGAAGCCACGTGGAAGGAAAACAGAAATCTTGCATTTCATTTTCCTTGGGGGAAATTATTGCTGCGTAGGGTTTGCGTGCGTGAGTGAATATTAACGTCGCACTGTTCAGCTACACGAGGACCATGGTCAAGTGACGTGGACGACACCTGAGCTGGCACCCCCTCCCTCTCCTAACTCCCGCACCTCAAAAACGGGAGGACGTTGCAGCTCTCGACAGATTTAACGCGCATCGCTGCTCTACACAGTGGGTCTTTAGTGGTACTGGGCTCCAATTCATGACATGTCTGCCATGATCCAATACCTTGACCACTGGGCAACCGCAGCTCCACGTAGGGTTTGTAGTCCCGTGTTATATTTTCCTTCCCGGGATTTAAGGGATTATATTATCCAAATCCAAATCCCGGGATTAGGATTGGACTATTTACTAAAAATACTTACACATTAGCAGTCTAAATTGCATAATAAAACTGAAAATATAATTAAAATGGGTTTAATATTAATTTTATTGAAACAAATAAAAGAAACTTAATAATCATAAAAAACAAATAAACTAGTACGTCATGAAATTAAAAAAACATTTCTTCATTTCTTGTGTTGCTGTCAATAAGCTTTTAAAAATCACAGCTAGTCCAGCATTTCATCGTCCAAACGTCTGCTAATTTTTGTTACAAATTATCCTGCCGAAAACAAATGCTCTTTCGGGTTCTGTACTATTAAGGCTCTCGTCATTCAATAGGAGTACATAGTTTTTTTTCAGGTAATCACCACGTCTCCCTCCCTTTTCAAAAAAGAGACATTACTTTTTAACTTTCGATGACAGGGTCTGAAATCGAATAGACTGCATAGATGCATAACTTCCCTCTTTGATAACTTTATCTCGTCCTTCTGCTACGCTTAATGGTTTTTGTGTATAAATTGAACCAGTTGTTGAATTAGAATGGGAATGAATTTCAAGTGTTACCTTATTTGAAATAGAAGACCCAGTTGCCTGAGCTGCTAGTAATGCAATGAGGTTTGAAATGTGTCAAGTCTTTCAAGCTGATCCACTGTTAATAAATGGCATTTAATTGAAGAAGGCACTGCGAAAAAATCTATTTTTAGGATGTTGCTTATTGCAGTACTTCTCAAACTTTCAATACTTGGGACCCAATATTCAATCACAATTTTCATCGCGTCCCCTCCATACATTAACAATGTATTGAATTCGATAGCACGATACTTTGATGTAAATGCTACAATAAAAGTTTAACCTATCTGCTTCTGGCGTATATATACGTCTCGCTCAGCTCTCGTCGTCGTCTCTCGGCGTGAATTGTCCCAGACGTATATATACGTCTTTCCGAAGAATGATCTTTTCTGTTCACTGCTATCCATAAAATTATTCCGAAGGCTTTGGAATGCAACAAAATTAATTTAACGGTGTTTGCGAAGGACATACTTATTTCAGAGTATTTTCTTATTTATTCCCCTTCTTCCGTCTTACCCCCTTAAATACATCACATATTCGTGCATATGTGCAAAACTGTGGTATTGTGAAGCGAATCGCGTAACTTTTTATCCGCAGTTAAGGGATTATAAACCGTACAAATGATCAAGATAAAAGTTAATTTTTGCATATAAATTCATGCCTTGCTAAGTATTAAACTTGTTCTTAACTTAGCAATGTTAAATTAATTATAAAATACACCGTGGGCAGTACTGAAACAATTATAAATGCATTATATTCTTATTTACTTTTCATCATTTATTTTCCATTATGTCAGAATGTTTACTTTAAATAAATTAATAATTTTTTAAATAACCTTTTGTTTTCGACTTTTCAATATGTTTGCGACCCCGCCCTCCTAGGCTTATAACGCCCCCCAGAGCTTGAGAAGCAGAGGCTTATTGTGTAAGTGTGGCAGTGAGCCACTTAGATCTGTGCGACGTTCTCCCATACGCGAGAAACGAGAGCTGCATATATTTTTTTTACTAATAGCACTTGTAGTTGTACAAAAAAATTCTACGTACATATTTCATAAACAAAATATAAATTTTCGAAGAATTAAATTTTTAGAAAATTTTTTGATGAAAAAAACCCTTTAAAATATAATTCAGACAAAATTAAATCCCGAGATTTTGTGATCGGGGGGATTACCCGGAGCTGCAAACCGTAATATTGCGGAAATGAAATGCTGTGTTCAGTGATTTTTGAAATCGTGCTTTTCTGGATTTATGCGTCGGAATGGATTATTTTGTAGTGGAAGAAAAATGGAATGTAGAGAGAACCCATTTAAAATAACCCCCTTTTATTCAGTAGTTCTTAAACTGTGGTCATCAGTGTCTTTCCACGGAATCCACGGTGTTATTTAATGTTAAGATTTCCCTCTTTTACATATTCTGAAAGGCTCCGTGAAAAAAAATTAAAGAATGTTCCATCTTAGTCTGTATCATTAAACTGCTCCCAATGAAAAAACTCTTCTAGAACACGTATATAGAACATTTCAAGAATATTAATTCAGTTTTTTTACAACTATATAGCCATTTCTATAATGTAATATTTTTATTTAGATGTGTTTACGGTTTTCTTAAGGGGTGTTGGAAACATAGAATCTTCTTAATATGACAATTTTGGGATTTTTACATTTTTATATTGCATATATAGAGAGATTGCTACCTTACTAAAAATACCTTCTTTAACCTCTAGGGTAATTATAAATCCTTAAGGCTACAGTGGATAGTTAAAATGTGAAAAATTCGCCGAAATATCGATTTTTTTACTGATTTTAATACTATATTAGCCTCTATATCAAATGCAAAAAAAAAAATTTAAAAAAATTTGGTTTTATGCCTTTTTTACTGAGTTATAGGGTAGTTTCGATTTAGTCATCCATGACTACGCCCCTTTGTTTACATACTGATGTCATGCTAACAAAGCTGTCATGTGTTTGATAGCACGGATTTTATTTACTGTAGACAAAGCCTTTCTAATTTTTATTTTTAAATGTTAATTTATCAAGTTTAGGATGGCAACAATTTGTTTTAACGGTATCTAAAACCTAAATTGGCATTATTTGCTTACAGTTCGTTCAAAATTGCGTTTGCCTTTTTCGTTCAATTTTATTCAAACTTTATATTGATTTTACCAAAACAAAATTTCTTTTCAGAACTAAAGCTTATTTTAAATTGCATTTGTTGTTTAAAATTATTAGTATGGATCTTATATAATCGAGATATAGAAAACCTAGGTCGTAGGTCGAGATATGAGAGTCGATAATGCAAAGCCTCACATATGGCAAAAAGCACATGCGGATGAGTGTGACATTAAATTTTGACGGAACTTCTGGAGCCATCTAGATGAATGCTGCACTAATTATGTGGAGACGGTCAATTAGTGATTATCAAATGAGATTCATTTCCATGCTGGGTGATGGCGACTCAAAAATTTTTCAATTGTTGTCGGAACATAAAACATATGGTTCTGGTTTAAAAATCGAAAAAGAAGAGTGCTTGAATTATATTGCAAAGAGGCTAGGCACATCGTTACGCAACAAAGTAAAAGAGTGGAAGGTGTAAAAGGTGACTCTTGGTGAGCGTAAGCAGGGAAGCCTTACTGATAAAAACATCACAAAGTTTCAAAATTACTACAGAAAGGTAATAAAAGATAACGTTCCTAATATCAATAAAATGAAAAGTGCTGTATATGCTTGCAGTTGAACCTGATGCATTGCTCGTCAACTGATGAAAAGCCTACGCAGGGCTGTCCTGAAGGAGAATCATCGTGGAGTTTCTATAAAAGAGCTATAGCCAAAAGTGAAACCCCAGGGTCACATAGTTCCGTGAGAACTTACTTGTCGCAACAAGTAGTCGAAAAAATTATGCCCGTTTATCAACAATTAGCTTCACACACCATTCTTGAAAGATGCGCAGCAGGCAAGACGCAAAATTCAAACGAAAGTCTACATAGCTTCATTTGGCAAAAATACCGTAAGAGATATTCGTCTCTAGAAGGAGGCTGAAATAACGGATGCCATCTAAAAGCACAATTTGGGCTACGTGAAATCTCCTGAATCGAAAGAGGACTCACGCCTAAATGACGGTTTTTCTTTGACTGTGGCTGGATAAACGACGCATTTCTCAAATTATTTCTACAAAACAAAACAAAAGAAAAATCATATCTTAAGTCAATAATTTGGATTTATATTTCAGGTGGGTAATAATTAACGTCTTGTAGAGAAATTGAAAAAGGATGATTTTTGAAAAGATCAGCACTACTTTTTATCTTAAAAATCCTCATAACTAACACTGAAGGAATCATGCAAAATGGATAATGAATTGCAATATATAATATAGGTAGGAGCCTTATTAACTTTGGTGAATAGTTCTTGCCTCATGATGAATGTGTTAATCTTTCTTTACCGAAATCCAGACCGAAAAAAAAAGCAAAAGTTTATTCACTAAAGAAGATATGCATTCAACTAAGGTACGAAAAATGCAATTTTTCCTGTAATTTTAAGTTTAAATTATTTAATTGTTCCAGAATATAAATAACAAAATCTAAATCCCATATCCAATTTTCATACTTAAGCAGCAAGCACTCACTGTTTTCTTCCAGACTTTTTAAAACACACTCCTGTAAGTCCCAAAATAAAGCAAATGCACTTCTTTTGGAAAGCCAGCTCACACAACAATGAAAAAGTAACATTTGCATCAATCTATTGTAGTTCAATTGGTTAAATGTATTTAAAATAAAATATGAGGTTTTTTTTGTCTGATAAGGGGAGGGCCCGACTAAAGAAGTTCATTTGGATACGAGACTTTGTGTAAAAGTAGTACTTCTTTAGGGTGTTTAACCCCAATGTAATGGCGCCGAATGTCGTCAATTCGGAGACTTCGAAATTAATCTTTAGTTACTATTCAATTTAATTTTAATTACTTCCAGCGACGCAGTGGCATAGTTGAAAAAAAACCTGTTTACCACGTGACCGATCTAAGTTCGAGACCCTCGAGCGGTTTTTTTGTTTTATTTTTTAAATTCATTTATTCATTTTTACAATTAGTTAAATTACTTTTACAATTAAATTAATAAAAATAATACATATCTATATATAAAAATGTTGTGTTGGTTTGTGTATGCTCGCATAACTCAAAAAGTTCTGCATGGATAAATCTGAAATATTGACACAACGTTGCATTTGACTCCGGTCAGGATCTTATGTACTTATTATTTCGAAATTCTCTCTAAATTTTTTTAAATTTAATTTTTAAGTGATGTTTTGGTGTTATGACGTCATACGATGTCACGATTCGCTCAGAATGCGAAAATTTCAACTTTACGCTTAGATTTTTCCAAATTATTGTATAACTCTTCTATGGTTATGTTTATGCGTTGTCATATTCATCTATTTATTGTCCTTTGATACTTAATTGGGATTATTTTTCGAATGAACCATTTTTTAAAAATTATTCTTTCAACAACTCAAATTTTCTTTTGTAGTTTTGGCAACAATCGGATAGCATTAACGCGGGATGTTTACAATTTTGATTAAATTCTGCATCGTGTTTTTCTGTAATTTTAAGCTAAATTTATTCCTCTTTATTAAGCGAAAATGAAACTAATATTATTGACTTCTGTACGCTACTTATTTTTCTACCAAATAGTTTCCGTCAACCATTTACCTGAAATAAACAGACGTAGCCAAATGCCGCGATATAACACACACACACACACATTCAATGTTTGGAAACAATATTTTTTTCCCACTTAGAGATATTTTAATTTGACGAAATTAATCGACGGAGTTTTTAATAAGAATGTTTTTTTCTTTTTTAGACAACTTTTTAAACTTCCTTTGATTCTTACGCATTATCGCAACAATCGCCAACTTTAATGATAACTCGCAAAGTTGGCCATTCCATTTTCGCAGATGTTGTACGCGCGGAATTGGCAATCGTGCTTCGTTTTATACGATATCGCTAATAGGTTGCGATAATACGTAAGTACCTTTCATTTGATGTTAGTATTGAAATACAAATGTTAAAACTAAGATTTTCTGATTTTGAGTCATCAAAATATTGCACCTTATTTTGTTTTTCATTGCTTTATAAGATTATAACCTTCTTAAACAGATTCCATTAGGAATTTGTTAAAAAAAATACTTGAAGTTATGGTTTGCTTTTGTCAGGGACGTAAAGCTACCGCTGTATCAATGATGCAGGAGCCCCAACGAATGTTATTACAATTCCACTTACATGGTGCTCATATCTGAAGAAGGGCCACAAAGGAATTCGGATACAAGGCCCACTCAGAGCTGTTTTTTAATTTCATATGTTTTTGTTTAAACCTTCAGTTTAACTGCAGTCAATCGGCTTGAGTACATAAAATTGTATTGCAGAAACTCGAACTTAGGTCATCATACTGGCCAAGCAAACACAGTGCGAGGGATAAATGCTGATCAAATTAGAGTAAGCATCAGTGAATGAGCAAAACAGAGGGCTCAAATACATGTTGAGGAAGCAGTTGGTCATAGGATTGTAATTATTTTTTCAAATTATACTTTTGCGTTGATAAAGATATTTCAGCTCTTTTTATGTCAATTACTGCTAGTATTGTATATCATTTTTCAATTTATTTTTAAATACAGGATATTTACTTTGGATAATTTTTATATATATACAATACTAAATTTAATTCTGTACACTATGTATGTGTTTAGCAAGTAGCATACCGATTAAAATCTTCCACCTACCGTAAAATCCGGCATATAACACGCACTTTGAACACAAAAAATAAGATCGAAATTTATGGGTGTGAGTTATACGCTGGGTGTAAGAATGAGGGCTTTAAAAATTAAAAAATAAATGAGCTTAAAAAAAGGTAAACTTCTAAATATTTCGAAATACTATTTATTTAAAAGACATGATATTCTTATTGAACTTAAAAGGTGGTAGAGTTCTAAAAGTATACTATTTTTGCAATTGCTTAGATAAACACCTTGAATAAATCGCTACTATAAACATAACAGCATTGCATTTCTACATTTCAGGTTTCTTCGTAAAAAAGGGGTGCACGTTATATAGCAAATATACCTAAAATTTAAAAATTGCTGCTTGAAAGTATGGGTGTGCGTTATATGCCGGACTTTACGGTATTTTATCTTTGTCCGAGATGCATCTAAATTAAATTAATATATAATTTTTTTTGGTACTTATATTTTTTCTTTAGTCGGCAATTTACATAAAATCAAAAGACATCGCCAAATACTGCAATATGTATTCAATAAGGGAAGAACATTCTATGCCTGTTTGTGCACAATAATAATACTCTTTTGCACTTGGTAGTGAATTTTTACACGAAATAGTTATTGTATTTTTTAATAGTTGGGGCAATAACATTAGACTCACAAAATATCTATTTTGTGTGATTTCAAAATTTTATTAGGTGTTACTGTGAAATATAAATGGAAAAATTATGATTTTCTGATGTATATTTTGTGCTTGTTTTGATATTTATGAATTATCGCAACCATATTGGCAACATTAGCACTTAATTGCCAATTCACCGTGTATGATGCGAACAAAATCGGGGTTGATATAGTTGCAACAGTACCCAAGTACCTTTGTTTGCAACCTTTTTTTGGTGATTTTATCAAAATGATAATTTGTTAATAATAATTGGTTTTTGATAGCTTTTTATCATTTAAGTTTGCTATAGTTAGCTGTACTCAATCACGTTTTCCTGTGGCTCAGTCTGGTTAAAAAGAAAGAAAAGAGGAAGCACACATTTCTAATATCTTTAACTGCTTGCACTTGAGGTATGATTTTTTTTTATAAAAAAATGTGGAAATTTACATTAACAAAATATTCTAAACTGATTTCATTTGTAATTTGTTAACAGAATACTCCCAAGTTATTATAGTTTTTTTTGTCATGTTATGAATCTAAAATTATTTGCATTGTCTCCATAGAAGAGGTGCCAAGTTTGAAAACAAATTTAAAAGGATTTTTCTTGAGGTGAAAGGGTTAATTTTACAATGCTTATGAGTAGACATTTTGTGTTGCTTCATTGTCTGTATATATACAGAAATTGTCTGCTGTGCCTACTTTACAGCAGTAGTTGCCATTTTTCAACACTTCATGAATCACTTCATGTATAACTTTATAATTAGCGTTTCAATAATAGGATTGACCTCTATGTGGTGGAGCACTGTAGCTATATTTGCGTCTTTATTTAATCTTCTATGCCCTGAAAATAAGCTTCATGAAAAGCAACAATCAACAGACTGAAGTGCTTTGCCTACAATTTTCCAAAAAATGGTTGAGGTTATCAAAATCGCTAACCTCAGGAATTTTGTTTAGTTATTTTGGTAACTAAAAGCTTTTAGTAAAGAATAATTCGTGTTCCGTAATATGTTATTTTGTTGTTCATCTTTCTTAAACTGAATCTTCATAAAAGTTTAAATAATTTCCCAATTTTTCTGCATACCATCCAAATTTTTTCACGCATCACCAATTGGTGACTGCTGCTCTGTAACACACATCAGTAATTATTTATTAGCATCACTGTAACAAATTTGGGGCCATGTGTATCGTACCTTAATATCTAAACAATAAAGATTCTAAATTTTTTATGAAAAAAGAAATGGAGGGAAAATGTTGCGATTTGCATGGCGGTAATTTGGCTGTGGTGATGCTAATATTTAAGTACACAGATAACAAATAATTGTCCATGTGAAAAGCTGTCTGTGTCTAGATCAGTGCTTCTCAAACTTTCAATACTGGCGCCCCCCCCTTTTCAATCACAATTTTTATCGCGCCCCCCCTTATACATAATAATTTACTGAATGCAATAATAATGCACTTTTACGATAAAGCAACAATATTTATTATAAACCGTACAAATTCATGACATAAGTATTAAATTTTGTATATGTTACTTTTAAGCAAAAAAGTTAAGTTAGGATAATTACTAATTTTTTCCTTCCTCTGATTTTTAAACTGGAACATATTACAAAATGCGGTGGTTTACTTAGAATACAAAAATATAGATATTAGCTAAATATAGAAATGAACTCAGAGGGTCAATTTCTTATCTTAAAACTCCTTTCAAAAACTTTGCTCTGTGAGACAAGCCCATGGAAGTAGCTAATAATTATTAAACTTGTTCTTAATTTAGTATTAATTAATTAGTCATAAAATACTCTGTGCACCACTCATACATTAAAAGCAGTGTTTCTCAAACTTTCAATACTGGCGAACCAATTTTCAATCATAAATTTTGTCTCGCCCCCTGTACAACAATAATGTATTTACTGCAATAAAAATGCACTTTGAGAGAGAGACGCTAAAGTTACAATACGATCTTAATTATAAACCGTACAAATTAATACGATAAGTATATTAAATTTTGTTATATTTTAAGTAATATATATTTTAAGAAAATTACTTAAAATATATATTACTTAGAATTATGTTATTTTTCTTTCTCTAATTTTTAAATTGGAACAGATCGCAAAATGATGTGTATTTAATTAAAGATTTATTTCCTTCAGCATATTCATTTCTCAAAGCACAAATGTCATTAGAAAAATAGTCTAGTCAATGTCGCTCTCTATCATATCCATCACATCTGGCATTATAGGGGGTTTGCACGAGTCTGGGCAATCTATCGGACGTCTGCGCAAAACATGTAAAAATGCTTTTCCTCGTACAATTCCAGTCAGTTTTGGTCGACTCGATACTCCTATAGCTACCGAATCTAGCTTGAATGTACATTTTTTTTAATTTCCACGTTAATTGTAATTCACGGTAATTAAGTATTTACGGCAGTAGATTAAAACAATATCATACATACATTTTTAAGTCGTAAGCAAACATTCGACCATAATAAAGAATCAACAAGTACACAGACGAACGAGCATGGTTCCGAAAATTAAATGAAGGCGATCTCTCAAAAATACTTAAATTTTTGATTTACCACTACTGAAGTAAATGATGGGGAAAAAAGCCCCAGCTCGATATGTGTTAAAACTTACAAATCTGTAGAACAACACGTGAAAGTTGTTTTTAAAACATGTAAAATCATTTAGCTATGTTGGCAAAGAATTTTAAAAATATTTTCTGGATGAGGACAGTTTGGTAGCAAGTTACGAGTGGATTAGTGATCTATTTCAAGATACTCCAGAAGGGCTCTCAACTTCCGAAGAAGAAATCTTCATAGATTTCACATCCAGTGAAAAATTAAAAGGCAATTTTGTAATAAATCGCTCTTTGAATTTGGGGTAGAGGTAGATGAGGAATTTTCTGTACTGAAAACAAAAGCACTTCGTATACTATTACCATTTTCAACATCCTACCTTTTTCATACCGGATTTTCTGCAGTGGATGCCTTGAAGACAAAATATAGATCTCAGCTAAATATAGAAAAATAACTCTTTAAGTGTCAATTTCTGATATTAAAACCTTCCTTTGAAAAACTTTCCTCTACAAGAAAAGCCCGTGGAAGTCCCTAATAATTATTAAACTTCTTCTTAATTTAGTAATAAGATTGATTGGTTGAATAATAACGTCGCACTGTTCAGCTGCACGAGGGCTTTTGACGATGGTCAAGTGACGTGGATGACACCTGAGCTGGCACCCCCCTCTCCTAACTACCACACCACACCAACGGGAAAATGTTTCAACTCTCAACAGATTTAACATGCATCGCTGCCCTACATGGCGGGTCTTTAGTGGTACTGGGCTCGAACTCGTGACAAGGCAAGCCACGATCCGAAATCTATACCACTCGGCTACCGCGGCCAAATTCAGTAATAAGAAATTATTTATAAAATACCTTCTTCAGTACTGATACATCAAACGTATACTGGCTGAAACACCGTCTCTTCGCACGAGTTCATTTTTTAAAAAAATAAAACATTATTCTTGATATAATAGCTGAACTGTAAGGAGAGTAAAACTGTGTGCACGACATTGTATACAAAAATGTAAAATGATTTTTTTAGATAAATGCTATAATTGTAAATAACTGTTTAAAAGAACTGTAATTTTAAACCTCACACAATTAGCATTTAGAATTAATGTTAAATTATGAAAAAGAATATAAAATTCCGATGAAGAATAATTGTGTTACTTTTTAACATTTAAAGCGAGAAGACTTCAAAATGTTTTAACCCGGGAGCAGGCGCATACTCGATACTAACATTAATGGTAGTGCGGGGGGACTTAGTCACCCCAATCATTTGTTTAGAATTATTTTTACTGTACACGATACAAATCGGAATTCTAGTGAATATTTTAATTTATAGAAAGTATACTTACCTTCTTTCAAGGACTATTCAATTCTTTGATGATTTGAGAAAAAATCCAATAAAACTTAACTAAAATGATTCAAAAGTACAAGACCATAATAAAGGACGCAAATCATACACTTTTCAATTATCCTACAGAAATGTTACACCAATCAATTCTTTTCCAAATATCGCAAAACTCAATTATTTACAATTTCCCTAAGCGAAAAGCAAACGCATAAAAGAGATGTAAGGGAACTAATATTGATAATAACCATACCATAAGATTGAAGGCCAATCAAATGGTTAGCAAACGTACTATGCAGCCTGGCTGAACAGTGAATCATGACTTCGTTTTCTTTTTCTACAACTAATGTATAGTATTTCAATAATAATTACAGCGGAGAATTGTTTATCTTCTTAGAATTTTTCTGGGTTTCGTTTTTTCTTTTAACGAGTAATATTTTATGTTAAAACGTAATAAAAAAATCTCTCATTGAGGAAAAACAGCAAATAAAACAAAATGTTTTTTTTCTTCTTTAATTTGGTTTTGGGATCAAAGATAGCTATTTGATGACGGAAAAAAGCCAGATAATAAATATAAATTATGTCAGTGTTGTGTGTATTTTTTTTATTATGGAAGAAAGCATTTTGTTTTACTTCTCTTTCCGGTTATTTTTTTTTAAAAAAAATCTTTAAATTTTCGATACGCTCGCGCTCCCCTTGTAGGATCATCGCGCCCCCCCCAGGGGGGCGCGCCCCACACTTTGAGAAACACTGGTCTAGATATAAGCCTTTCTGTTTTAAAGATAAGCCCGTAACTTTGTTGATAACAATTGCTAATGCTAATCTAATTGTGAATTGCAAAGATACTCCATCATTATCAACACTTTGTTGTAGTTTTCTGCTGCAAAATCCATGTTTATATTGGAATTTTCCTGGCGTATTCAATTAAAAATACTTCAGGTAAATACTACTTAAAAATACTAATAATTTACGTATTATCGCAACCTATTGGTGACATTGTATAAAACGAAGCACATTATTGCCAACATCTGCGAAAATGGAATGGCCAACTTTGCGAGTTATCATTAAAGTTGGCGATTGTTGCGATAATGCGTAAGAATCAAAGGAAGTTTAAAAAGATGTCTAAAAAAGAAAAAAAAAACATTCTTATTAAAAACTCCGTCGATTAATTTCGTCAAATTAAAATATCTTCAAGTGGGAAAAAAATATTGTTTCCAAACATTGAATGTGTGTGTGTGTGTGTTATACCGCGGCATTTGGCTACGTCTGTTTATTTCAGGTAAATGGTTGACGGAAACTATTTGGTAGAAAAATAAGTAGCGTACAGAAGTCAATTATGTTAGTTTCATTTTCGCTTAATAAAGAGAAATAAATTTAGCTTAAAATTACAGAAAAAACACAATGTAGAATTTAATCAAAATTGTAAACATCCCGCGATAATGCTATCCGATTGTTGCCAAAACTACAAAAGAAAATTTGAGTTGTTGAAAGAATAATTTTTAAAAAATGGTTTATTCGAAAAATAATCCCAATTAAGTATCAAAGGACAATAAATAGATGAATATGACAACGCACAAACATAACCATAGAAGAGTTATACAATAATTTGGAAAAATCTAAGCGTAAAGTTGAAATTTTCGCATTCAGAGCGAATCGTGACATCGTATGACGTCATAACACCAAAAAATCACTTAAAAATTAAATTTAAAAAATTTTAGAGAGAATTTCGGAATAATAAGTACATAAGATCCTGACCGGAGTCAAATGCAACGTTGTGTCAATATTTCAGATTTATCCATGCAGAACTTTTTGAGTTATGCGAGCATACACAAACCAACACAACATTTATATATATATAGATTATATATCATTAATTGAATTGTTTTATAATTACATAAAATATTTAATAAGTATTTTAAATAAATTTATGTAATAGTAAAAATAATTAAATGAATTTAAAAAATAAAACCAAAAAACCATTCACGTGACTCGAACCATGGCTGGTCGCGTAGTAAGCAGGTACTCTTTCAACTATGCCAATGAGTCGCTGGAGGTAATTAAAATTTAATTGTATAAAAGCTAAACATGAATTTTGAAGGCTATTTTCTTCGAATGGACTGGCCATTAGAGGTGCCGCCCATCCGGTATAGTGATTAGTGACGCTGACTGCTGTACCGTAGGGCCTGGGTGCGAATCTCGGAGAAAGCATGGATGCTTGTAAATGAATAGTGTCTTTCCGGCAGCCGTCGAGCCGCAAGTCCTCTCATGAGGTTGGTGGAAGGGGAAGAGAGGTGGAAAATCCCTGACCATCCTCAGGGTGTTATCACTTAAAATTGGGGTGGAAACGAGCCAAATCGTACTGTCACTTGCACGGTGCTCAAAGCTAAGGCTAACGACAGGTGTAAAAATCTTATACTTAGCCGCGATGAATTACATGGGCCTCGATCTGACTCCGTCGTACAGGTGACATTAGTAACAACATCTACAACATCGGGGGTTAAACACCCTAAAGGAGTACTACTATTACAAGAAGTCTCGTCCCCAAATGAATTTCCTTAGTCATGCCCTCTCCTTGTGAGACAACTGCAATTTAATAAATTTAAAAAAAAATTTACTTATCATTATTTTTTTAAAAAGTCTTCGCGAGTCGCTTTTCTAATTCCACCGTGCCGTGGATTGGCACGTGCTCTAGAACGCGGGATCGATTCTAGCGTCTTTTGAGAGATCAACATTTTATTTTTGTTTCGGCTGCGTTAAATTTGGAGACAGCGCTGCCAAGCTCTAATGTAAGACTTTTTAAATCTCGAATTTATTCAATAAGGGACATTTAAAGGAAACCAGGTGACTAGTGGAAAGTAACGGTAACAATTTTATTAACTCAAAAATGTAGTTATACATAATAAACATATTCCAAAATAGTCGCCAAATTTGTTGGCACATTTATCATGCAGAAAAAAACGCCATTATACAACATGACTGGGCGTTTCTACTTGATGGCTCGTCTATGGTTATGTAATGTGTCTTGAAAACGCTTGACATTGATGGTGGTTACTTGTTCCAGAAACTCGATAAGAAGTATTCCCTTGTGGTGAAAAAGAAGGACATCATGACCTTATCAGAACTGGCGTGCATGGCTTTTGATTTCATTGGAGGTGGTAAAGTCGTACGTTTTTTTCCACTGCTTGCTCTGACGCTTGCTTTCGGGTTCAAAATGGTGACCCCATGTTTCGACAACCAGGGACAATTTGCGACAGAAAGCCTTATTTCTCCTCATGATAACGTTACAGATGACTCAATGACAGCGTCATTCGAGTATTGCGCTGTTCGGAGGTCAGCTCGTTGGGAACTTACTGCGCACAATTTTTTCGGAAGTTCAAGTGTTGATGCATCATTGTGTGAGTAGTGCTCACGCTAACACCGAATTACCGAGAGGATCTCGTCCATGGTGATTCTGCGGTTGTCCAAGACTAAAACATTCACTTTCGCAATTGATCCCGATGTGATGACATGATGAGCTTGTCTAGGTCGGGCATCGTCTTCCAAGGAATATTTTGCTCCATTCCACAACACTTTAACGACTCAGACGGTACTGACCGTACACAGCCTTCATCCGTCGATGCATTTCCCGGCCTTCAAGTTCCTCCATTGCTAAAAATCGAATCACTCCTCGATGTTCCTTCTTACTCGCTTGCATGTTCGGTAGCAGATGATAGCTTGTGTGACTACCTTCTCCTCGGCGTGAAACCACACAGTCGCTAAAAAACGTCAAACGTTGTGCACGCGTCATTATCTCTACCGATAGATAGATAGTGCCACCATACGTGTAATGCAAAGTTACACGCACTGACTGGGTTTCATTTAAATGAATTTAAGATATAGAACATCATTCCAAAACGCCCTTTTCAGAACAAGAATGGGAAGAAGGATATAGAACATTCGATTTTAGATAAATTTTGAATGAAGATATTGGTGAGTATTTTTGCTATTTTTTTTCTCCCTTAATATAGAAGTAAACTTTACACATGCTAACGGCGCGTATTATGTCACGTGGCATCATAATCAAATATTGAAAATCATCCCATTTATCGATTTATTTTCCTTGTAGAAAAATTAGATTTTCTTTTATTATGGACCATCACAGAATAGTATTCGTTCAAAAATAAAATTTTTAGTTTTGATAAAATGCCGGTTGAGGGGGGGGGGACATAGTTGGTTTGGGCAGACCTTGTATGCCCAAGTTTACGGGTTCAACCCGATCCAAGGCGAAGGACTTTCATGATGCAAAAAATCGACAACGTCCATGTCGTATGAATATATGACATGTTAAAAATCCCTAGAGTGCCTGTTTGGCTTAGAGGAAAATTAAATTACTGGAACAATTTTACATCATCAGAGCTCAGGTGTCTCCCTCTGGGGTATAAACTGGGCGTTCGAATTACACTGTGGCAATAGGTGTACCACCTACAGGGTGCCGCACTAAAAAAGATTCCAGCTCCCGGGTCATGTATTAGGTATGCAATAGTAAAACACCAATCCCATTAGAAAAAAAAGTTTGTGTAAAACTCATTAATTTTTTATGTTTGCTTGATTTTTGAAATTTATATTAATACGTGGTAAGATTCAAAAGTTTCCGGACTGAGTCTATAACCTGAAAGATATTAACAAGTAAGTTGCTGAAACACATCCTTCTTCGAAACAAGACCCTTGGGTAGCAACACACTTTTGCCATCGTTTGTAAAGGTCTTCGAAACATTTCTGGAATTCATTTTTAGCTATATCCTTTATTTCAGCTTGAGATGCGTTTTTAACTTGATCTGTAGATTGAAATCGACGACCCTGCAAGTGGCGTACCAGTTCAGGAAATAGGCTGAAGTCACAGGGGCGAGATCAGGGGAGTAAGGAGTATGTGACAAAATAGTTGTTTGAGTTTTCTCAAGAAAGTCAGTGACGAGGAAGGATTGGTGTGCAGAAACGTCGTGATGCAAAAGCATTTATAACTGCTCAGTCCCTATTTTAGTCTCTTCTTTCGGATTGACCTTCGCAAACGAGTAAAGCAGGATATCTACACATAGTTATTTGTTCACAAGAATAAAGAAACTAGTTTGATACCACGGGACATGCACCAAGTTGTTGTTTATGTTCGCCAAGATGGGCGATAACATATGATTACCTTAATATTTTTGCAGAGTTTGGAATATTGCAAGTTTCCAGTACTTTTAAATTGAGATTTTTTATTAATGTTAATATATATTATGTAATTATTTTATTAATAATATTATATAAAAATACAATTATATTATTATTTGTAATAATCATATAATATTCGTTATTTATAATAATTATTTTTTGTTATATTTATTTATAAATAATACATATTATGTTCTTTATTTATAATTATTACTCTGTTTTTTATTTATAGTTATTATTATGTTATTTATTTATAGTTATCACGTTACATGAGTATTCTTATGAATTATGTTTATATTACAATGCGATGATTTTATTCTTTTTTATAATTACTATTAAATTATATTATATGAGGATTATAATATATAATAATTATTATTAAATCATAGTATATGAATATTATATATATTTACTATTAAATTACATAATAAGAGATTATATTATATACTGCTTAATATTATTAGTACATGTAATTTTTTATTACATAATATTGTAATTCATTATTTATTGATTGTAATCTTGGTTAATCTTAATCTCTTCCTATATTCTTCTTTTGAAACATATATTTCAATGTATTGCAAAACAATTTTTTAAAATTATCTTCCTGACGATTTGATACCGCTAGGCCGCCATCTTGTATTCCATTCCGGCGACAACAAGCTCTGCTTGGCGTCATGCCCCGTCATATCAAACTAGCACCAGAATAAATTCCAGATGCACAATGCCCTGGATATCGAAGAACACCTGAAGCATGAGTTTCCCTTTATAGCGGGTGGAATTTCTGTTTGCGTGGAGATTTCCAACTTGTCAATACTGTCTCAGATTAGGGGTAGTACAAAAAAACCATTTCTTGTCTCCAGTAACAATTCTGGTTAGTAGAGAAGGATCTTTGTCAACAGTCGAGATTAAGTCTGCCGCCTTTTCCATTCGAATTCTCTTTTGATCTTTATTTAACATGCGAGGAACGATGTGTTCACACACCCTATGCATTTTTGAATCCTTATTGAGCATCCGTTGATATCTCAACGGATGCTGCTATTTGCTCAGTTGTTTGCAGCATGTTCTTATCCATCGCCACAGAAACCTTATCGATGTTTTCGGCTTTGCGAGAAGTTTGCAAACGTCCAGAGCGTTTGTCGTCATCGACACTTTCCCTGCCTTCTGTGAAGCGTCGATGCCACTTGAAAGCTGGCGTTCGCAATATGTGTCGCTGCCGTACACATGCTTTAACATTTCATAAGTCTCTATAGCACTCTTTCCCCAGTGAACACAAAATTTGATATTAATTCTCTGCTCAACAAACGCCATTTTCCCCCAGCCATCAGTTACCAAATAGTGAACAAATTATGTTACGTTTAAAGGGGGGTATTGCAGTAACACAGAAAAGTTATCATCGTCGCTGTACTGCAAAAATTTCTCATAATCTCAATCCGGGAATCCCATTTCGTATTTTAACTCGTGCAAAGGAGGGAAATACTATAGTTCTAATGTGCACAGATTTCAGTAAAAATTTCTACCTTACCCACAAAAATAGTCTATCCTCTCTGGACTCGTGACGTCTAAAAGGAGATGCGAAATGTCGCTGTCTCTCTGCATGTCCTCGTAGCACTCACTGGCATCCCTTTGGCAAGACACAAGGCCTGGAAGAACAAGGGGATTCATTCAAAATAAAGTGGGGTAAATAAAATTGTTATAGATTTGAAATTTGATTAGTAATTTTAAGAATAAAAATATCCAACCAATAAAAAATCTGTATAAGTTTACTAAATTACTTCTAGGCCACAATCTTGGATTCCCTTCCAGCAGCGACAAACGCTGCTTGGAGTGATTCCTTTATTGCGCCAAGTGGTGCTTGGCGCCATGTCCCGTGATATCAAACTAGTTCCGAATTCTGTGCCCATTCTGCCCGACACTTCACACAGGATTCGTCGAGAAGTTCGGAACTAATAATAAAAATAGATTGGATCCTCTTGCTACGGATGATGAACATTTTATGCCGGATGTTGTCAAGAAATGGATTATTGAAATGATAACTTCTTTAGGCTCGTTTTGCTGGAGAGTGAACTTGAATGATGCGTTTTAAGAAGCCAAGCTCTGTTGCAATCGGGTTTGTAACGCTCGTAACAATGGATCGGAATTTTCCGTAACAATGCAAAATCTTTCAGAGACTTGTTATTAGTATGAGAAAACACATTCTTAACAAAATTGGTATATGTTGCGTTATTAAGAGCAACCAGTCTTGAAGGGCTTTACATTGTTAGAGAAAATTCCAATCCAAAACTCTTCCGTGACCAAAGAGAATCTATATCTCTCAGAGATCTACAAAATGAATTTAAAAGGTTATCACAAAACAAACTCAAAACAATCACACATATCTTATAAAACTTCATTTCCACAAAAAAGGGAGTATCAATATATTCTTTGAATTGTCGAAGTTTACGTGCGCATGCTTTGGATCTCGATGACAGTGTTATGCAACATGTAGCTATATTACTTTTAACAGAAACTTGGATAAATAATGAAGAAAACATAGATGTTCTAAATTTTCATTGTATTGCTAAATTCCAAAAACACAATCACAGAGCTGGTGGAGTAGCTATATATAAAAATAATGGAGATACGACAACTTATGTCACTTCAGAAATGGATCTAGCATTAAATACTACTGAATCATTTGGGTTGAATAAGTCATGAATCGGAGAAATTTGTGCAGCGAAATGTAGAGCAGAAAATGGACGATTAATTCTAATGATTACTATTTACATTTCCCAAAATCAAAGTGTAGAGAAAAAAATCCGATTCATTCACAAAAACTTAGTTGCCTACACTGAAGCCAGATCCACTCTTCTGAACAAATTACGCATGATTTTAAGTGGAGATTTTAATGCAGATTTTTCCAAAGACAAATCAAAGTCTTTAGTAGATTTTTTAAAAGCAAAATTCAATTTAATTTCGTCAAATGATCTGAATGAAACATGACAAAGTACGGAACAACGCTTGACGGAGTTTTTTAGATACTTGAATAATTTTGAATCTAAAGTATTTATAACCTATTTCAGCTACCATAAACCTATTGTTTTCTTCTTAGAATACAATGCACAAATAGGATTGTATATTTCGCAAAATATATTACTTTATGAGTGCAAATAAATGAATTAATAATTTTATATGACAATTCTAATATCCCCATGTTTTTTATTCACCTAACTAATCCATGAACAACAAATCAACAAAACAAACAACATTACAAAATTTGAAGTTGTCACTTCTATCGTGTGGTTATAAGCACACACACTCTTTTTTTTAAGTAAAGAAAATGAGTTAAGGAAGATAATTATACGTTTGAAACATATGTAGCATGTGACTTAAGGGCCCACAGAAAAGAACGCCTTCGCAAAACACAGAATTTTTTTTACATAGTAATAAACACAGTGAAAACCACTTAACACGAAACTGAAGGAATTGAAACATTTTTTCGTGTTGAAGGATATTGCAACATATATATTCAGCAAAACTAAATTTGTCACATAGATGTGTATGTGTGCATGTAAATAAAAATCCATGAAACAAACACAATCACAAGGACTTAAGAAAACTTAATGCGAAATTTTCAAGTTTTCTGGGGAAAAAAAGTTTTGGGAAAATATCTCATATTTTCCTTTGAATTGCCTTTCTTAGCATCAAATTTTCAACAAACTGTTCGATGTGTTGTCTTTTTATTTATTTATTTATTTATTTTACCATTGGAATGTGCGTCTAAGTAAATGCACATCCTTTTCCTGATGTTTCTCATTTCTAATGACGGGGAAATAAGATCTTCATTATTCATTTCCTTTTAATCGTCGAAATCTGCATCAATGAATTTTTTTACCTATGTAACAAACAAAATGTCCCTGTCTGCCATAATTGTGGATGTACACACACATTATCTTAGTCTATTGCAGCCAATTCTTCAGATAATACAGTAAGAGAATCCAATAATCCAGAAACTTTTCCAAGCATTTCATTAAGGGCCTGATGTTTTCCGTACTTTGTTTATTCTCGGAAGGGAAATCATTTCGAGTTAAGAGATTTTCATTTTGTGTTAAGAGAAAAAAATGCATGAAAATACATCGTTTGTCGGGACCGCTGTTTTATTTCGTCTTCAGTGTTTTCGGGTTAAAAACGTATTTCACTGAATAAAACAAGTAACATGAAATTTTTTTAAAGTCGATTCCTACTTTGAATGGATGAATAGAAAGTACTTTATTAACAATTGAAAATTTGAATAAGATATATATATATATATATATATATATATATATATATATATATATATATATATATATATATATATATATATGTAAATAAATAAATAAATAAATAAATAAATATATATATATATATATATAGGGAGAGAGTGAACTAATAGTAGGAACTGAAAAAAGAGCATGATTTGTCTACACTGTTGTAACAATGCTGATAATTTGGCTGAAAAACAGGTTTTCTACGCCAACTTTTATCTTTGTTTTAACAGTTACATAACCTTGGAATGCCCTACCGTCACAACAAAGTTACTAAAAATGGGAATGGTCCCTCTGAGGGACTCTTTGTGGAAACTGATGTACAGCCCTGATGCTCCCAGAATAGCAGAGGCAGTGATCAAGACTTTCGACGGAATTTGTTGATATCTACTGCATTTATTCATGGACTCGAGAACAACAACAACAGTTACATTGTTACATTAATAGAGACGAATCTAAGTAGGCGTCAGAAACCGGTAATTTATTTAATTAAAATTAATGAATTAATTAATATTTGAAAAAACTGTATTAACATCAAGTTTCAAATAATTTATTTGGACTTGATTGGATGAATAGAAATTATTTTATTAACGATTAAAAATTTGAACAAGATAAATAAATATATAAATATATAGAGAGAGTGAGCTAATAGTAGGAATTGAAAAATGGGAATGAGTTAACGCCAAACAAATAGAAGATAATTGAAGATTTAGAATCACTGCTTACCGTGGTAGCCAAAAAGAGCCAAAATAGTCCAGAGACTGGTCATGTTCGTTTTGAATCAGATATGGGTCCCTCAAGGGGCATATTGGCGTATTTTTGAGTGGCGTGACGTCGCTTCAGTGGGGATGATTCCGTTGAAAGATCCGTGCATCATAGGAAGTCCCTGGAAAT
Organism: Trichonephila clavipes; assembly: GCA_019973935.1. NCBI lineage: Eukaryota > Metazoa > Arthropoda > Arachnida > Araneae > Nephilidae > Trichonephila > Trichonephila clavipes. The sequence goes on along the minus strand of BMAU01000643.1, from coordinate 54,700 downwards.
GCTTCATCACCCTCCTGTAATACACGGCAACACATGTCATTGCTCTCAACGGATGTGACGTCACTTCCTTTTGAAAAGTCTTTCTCTCCCATCATCTGACACTAAAATACTGCGGAAAAATATTTTCTTACGTTTGTATGAAGCTACATGAGAGCTGATCAGTTGGAATCAACATAGATGTCTATAAAACATGGGATCAAAACAAAATATTTCCAGTGAAAATAATTAGTCCATTCATTTTTCACATTAGAACGCTATTGTAAAACGAATACCATATCATTCTTTTTGCTCTTACTCACAATAAGATCAAAACAACTAAATGGTATCTAGCTTTGGATGGCCGAGTTTTCAGTTGAGTCGCATGTGCTTATCAATGTTTCAATATTCAGGACCCAATTTTCAACCTTCCTATTCATCGCCCCCCTCATACATTAACAATGGATTGAATTCAATAATACTGTATTTCGACGCTAAAACTACGATACGAACTTAACCTCTTAAGTGCCACCAGCGTATACAAACGTCTCTTTCAGTCAAAGCGTTAATTTACCCGGACGTATATATATGTCTTTCCGAAGTACGATCTTTTCTATGCACTGCTATTCATAAAATTATTCCTAAGGTTTTGGAATGCAATAAAAGGACCTCGATAATGTTTGCGGAGATTTACTTATTACATATTATTTTCCTTCTTTATTCCTCCCCTCCCCCCCAATATGTTACATACGTGCGCCTAAATGGAAAACGGTTGACACTGAGAGGTGAATCACGTTGCTTTTAATTGGCTGTTAAGAGATTAATTATTAACCGTAGAAATTACAAAAATAAGTGTTAATTTTTGTGTATAATTTTATGTATGACAATCTCATTGGATCACTAATAATTATTAAACTTCTTAACTTAATATTGTTAAATTAATTATAAAATACATTGTGCTGCACTGAGACATTTATAAGTGTAATTTACTCATGGACAAAAAAATTAACACACCAAGTCGTCAAAATGAAACGAAATTTTACAAATGTAATGACTACCTTGATATGAGTAAATGATTAGAAAATCAAACAAAAAGGATCATTTATTTCAGAGAAAAAAGCAAAAGAACGGAGGATATAATACCCTCTTTAACACCCTCTAGCGCAAACGCACGATGCGATACGAATGAGGATTGAGGCACACAAGTTCTGTATGATGTCTTGAGACATTTCGTTCCATAGTTGCTGTAACCTTGTCTCTAGATCGTTCAAACTCGTGGTATGCCCAACTCGCCGTCCAAATGATCCCATATATACTCGATTGGAGACAAATGTGGGGATCGGACAGGCCAAGGAAGGGTAGTAACAGTGAGGAGGCAGTCTTGTAACACCCTTACCGTGTGAGGCTGAGCATTGTCTAGTTGAAAAATGGCTAAAGGAAGCCATTGAATGAGTGGCAACACATGTCGTTGCAGGATGTAATGGACATACCGTTGGGTTGCGATGGTGCCACGGATAAATACTAGGGGTGACCGTGTATTGTAGGCAATGTTACCCCATACCATAACACCAGCTGTGGGAACGGTGTGTCGCTGTAAAGAAAAGGCAGGATTGAGGCGTTCACCATGGGGTCTTCACACACGAACACTATTGTCATCACTGCTGAGATTGAACCTCGATTCGTCGCTAAAGACGAGCTGGTTCTATTCCGCTCCAGTGCTGTTTCCTCGTGTGTGGCACCACTCCAAAAGGAGGCATCGATGGGTGGGCGTCAATGGCAGCACACGTAATGGGCGCTGCGATCCCAAATGTCCTTCAGCCAAGTGCCTTCGCATGCTTCGAGAAGACACAGGGGCCCCTAATGAAGGTGCTACTTGTGCCTGGATGACAGCCGATGAAGCAGTTGGCTGTGCGCGTGCATTTCGTACGATGTGGCGGTCTTCTCGACGACTGGTCTGTCGAGAGCGTCCTGAGCCTGGTCTTCGAGTAAATGACATCCCTAGGATCTACTGGTCCCAACACCTCCTCACAACACAACAAGAGCGGCATAATTAACGAGCTCCTCGCCTAGCTGACCACCCAGTTTCCATCATGACGATGTTTCTCCCTGTCTTAAACTGCGACAGCTGTTCCAACTGTCTTTTTGTAACGACTTTTCTTATCTATCACTGTCTATCATACCGATATTCTTAGAGTTGGGTATTATTATTTTGAATTATTTTTACATGAATAGAAATAATATCTAATCAGTTTTTATTAAAATACCAGTCACAATTATTGCGATAAAAATGTATTAATAGAGTTGTGACGAATCTGTACGGCACTTTACCACTAATACTCTTGGGCCTCTTTGGGGATTGTAAATTCGCGTATATTTCCAACCAGCTCTAATAGGAGAAAACGGGATATGCAAATGAATCAAAGTATATAAGGAGATTGTTGTAGGCTAGCGGTGAAGGTTATTGAGCCAAGAGATACATAGACGGAGCGCTAAGAAGATTCAAGTTGATTGTGTGATTAGTTTCTGGCTGACTTTCAGACAGCGATCTACATTCGGAAAGTTTGAGTCGACTGGAAAGGAGTGAAGTGTTAAAAGTCAGGTGATATTTAAACTTCAAACATAGGATAATAAGAGTAGATACATATTAGAGTTAGTGGATATTTAATGATTGCTAGTAATTCAAATTGCGTATATCTCTCGGTCCTCTTATTTCGGTAAACCCGTTCCATATTGAGTTTAACAGTTGATTAGTATCATATTTCGTGATTTACTGTAATAGTAAAGTTTAATCCAATTGACGTAGACGTAGTGATTCATCTTTGTATTTAGAAGGTTGATAATTGATTCAAGTGAATAAATATTATTTGTTGTAAAAATGTGACGTCTGGTAATTCCTTGCCTCAATTCAATCTTTGTGTCCAGGGGGGTTCCCACAGAGTGTGCCTCATAAAGTCATAAATATTAAAAATTCTACTCAATTTCATGAGCGATAAGGACATTTGAAACAGTCCGTAAGGTAATAAAATTAAAAAGAAATTGCGTACCCGTCTGTCAGACGGATGTTTCTAAGAGCGGCAAAAAATGGATGTTCCGGCCAGAGGGTTAAGTGTGTGTTGAATATTTTAACTTCTAAAAATGTTCTCAGATGAGCAGAGTATTTTATGTGACAGCGTTTCTCAAACTGTGGGGCGCACCCCCTTTGGGGTCCATGATAACTCTATGAGGGGGGGGGCGAGCATTTTAAAAAGCCGAAAACATAAGATTATTTAAAAAATTATAAATTTACTGAAAGTAACAAACAAAATACTTTCTGATATAATAAAATATAAAATGCACATTTACACTGATATAATACATTTATAAACGTATCAGTAATTTGCAATATATTTCATTATTAATTTAACATTATTAAGTTAAGAACAAATTTGATAATTATCAGTGACCCCATGGGTTTGTATTAACACTTATCTTGATAATTGTACGGTTTATAATTAATTCTTTAACTGTCGATTTAAAGTTACGTAATTCCCTCCCCAATGCCACCCTTTTCCACGTATACGCGCGTATTTTGGGGGGGGGGATGAGAAAAGGAATAAATAAGCAAATCCTCTGAAATAAGTACATGCCTTGCAAACACTGTCAAGGTTCTTTTATTGCATTCCGAAGCCATCGGAATAATTTCATGAATAGCAGTGCACAGAAGAGATCGTATTTCGGAAAGACGTATATATGCGTCAAGAAATTAATTTTTTGGCACAGCGAGACATTTATATACTTTGGTTGTATACAAGAGGCGAAAGTCGTATTGTAGCTTTTGTGTCAAAGTATAGTATTATTGTATGGAAAGGATGATTGAATATTGGGTCACGAAATTCGAAAGTTTGAGAAGCACTGTCTTAGAATATTGACATTTTTGATGGATTGTTTGTGAACGTCCCCCCGTGAAACTACACTGAAAACTACACTTAAGGACGAAAATCTTCATTAGGAACTAAGTGTCAAGAAGGAACTTAATTTTGTACCCCATTCTCCAAGTTCACGCCAACGGGAGAACTTGAAACATTAACATCAGCTGCACTATAGGGCCGTTCTTTGGTGACAGAGTTCGAAGCTATGGTTGCTGTAATTTTTGTATAACAAAGAAATAGAATGCCAGTTAAAAGGGATAGTGACAATCCTTTCTAAAGAATTTGATGACATAGGACAAGTACTAGAGCGATCGAAAAGATAAAGTGTTGTTTCGAAAGAAATGGGAGGTCACGGGTTCTATATCCGCTGTCTTTCAACTCGTTATCTTAGGGGAATTATTCTTTAAGGTGGTCCGGCATTTGAATTTTTTTAAAAAATATCGATTTTCACTTTTTTATATTTTTTAAAAGTTTAAATATTTCTGTTTAAAATGATATATAGTATCAGGAAATAGGAGAATTAGAAGTATTTATTATTTTTTAAAAAAAATGAAGGTACACCTTGACGCGCATCAAATGAGCTCTGCTAGGAACGCCTGTGTTTCCCCTTGCATAGGTTTCTGAAGAGCGCGAATCCAAACGTTGTTCAAGTGGAACAATTAGAGTGTATTGGGCTCATCCAAAAGTGTATGGGTACATGTTTTTTGGATCTAAAAAGCGAAACAAAAAAAAAGTGATGGGAAAAGCCAAAGTGGTCGTAACCGATTCACCGACAGTTTACTATCAATAATTCAAAGATATTACAAAATGGCTATTAGAAATAATATCAATGATCTACACAACATGAAAACTGCTGTTTGGGTTGCTTATTTTCATCTTCTGTCTTCAAACGAGAGCCTTCAACATGGACTGTGTCCTGCAATTATAAATGCCTGGTGCAAGTTTCAAAAGATAGATGCTGAATGTAACGAAAGACACCATGATCATAAACACATAAACACATGCCATATACCATAATGAATTAAACGAAGCCATATTTTAGAGATCTAGGTGACCCTATGTTATTAAGAAAATGTTATCATGGAAACACTCAGAACTTAAATGAGTCAATTGATAACACCAAGTTAGTGATTCCAAGATCTACATTTGTGGAATTAAAAACTCTAATATTAGGGGTAAATATGGCTATTGCAAGTTCAATATGAGTCATGTAGCAAAATTAATGATCTTAAAACATTGTGACATTGAACCAAGCTATAAATGTGTGTCATGTTTCAAAAAACTAGATAAACGTAGGATTCGTGCAACACAGTGAAAGCATCTTGAGATCCCCCCAAAAAGGCAAAATAGTTAAAATAATGAAAAAAAAAAAAAAAGAAAACAAGAAGAGGTCTTTTATACGAGCAGAGAGTAAAAAATACTTCATATGCTTCTGGAAAGTATTAAAAAAAAGTAAATGTTCAAAAAATTACAAATGTACACTTTAAAGACCGTTTCCTCAAAATGTAATATTTTTCTCTTTATGTGTGTACCTTTTTCTCACAAAAACTACTTATCATATAATCTTCATATTTTCAGTGAGCAGACTTTTAACATCTTTACATATTTCAATGAAGGGAATTAGATATATCTAGCAAACTTTTGTAGATATGACTTTTTTAAACTAAATTTTAGGGAAAAAATAGGACAATTTAAGAAAAATTCATAATTAATTTAATTTTGAAAAACAAGACAAAACCCTCCATTAAAGTGTTATTACTAGAACACATAACCGTCTGTAAAAATGTTATCCATAAGAAGTAAGTAGTTTCTGAGAAAAAGGTACATAAACTCACGCAACTTAACATGGGCTCCTATGGACGTGCCGAACCTTCTTAACTGTGTTTAAAACCGCCTTCCGCAGAGATGACTTGATTTCATGCTAATGAAAATGTCATTTAAACCCTGGAAAGGGTTATGTTAATGTTAATCGTGGAAAGTTAATCGCGTGAGTAGCTAGTCGGGAATTGTACAGAGTGTGTCGTTCATCCTTATACAAGAAATGAAATACCGTCAGAGAAAGTGAAATATTACAGAAGTTGACTTGAAGAAAACGGTAGCAGTCCAGGAAAAAGTCGACAAGTGATCTACGAGCGGATCAAGAGATAAATGCACAGTTGGGAACCTTATAAATTTAGATTAGAAAAATAATTAAGATGTCTCTCACGGTTTTTAAACTTTAATTAATCATAAATTAATTTTAGTCTGAAATAAAAGTAATTATTTTTGTAACAGTGACTGCTCCTTCAATGATCCAAATTGCACGTGTAACCTCTGACAACGGGGACTATGATGCGATAAAGTGGATGGCAACGCGAGTTATTGGTGGCAAAATCTCTCTCTCTCTTTCTCTCCATCCAATGACCCCTATCTCCATACTTTCACACCCCGCCAGTGAAGACTCTGAATCACGACAGATCTAACCTGCATCCGCATCTCTACATGGAGGGTCTTCAGTGGTACCGAGGTTCGAGCTCATGACCTCCCAGCAACGAGTTTATGAACTTAACCCATCGGCTATCATGACCACTAGATTCAGTAACAAATAAATCGGGGTGCTAGTTTGATATCACGGAGCCTGGAGCCAAGCAGCGCTTGTTGTCTCCGGCGGAATCCAAGATGGCAGCCTAACGGTATCAAATCGTCAGGAAGATAATTTTAAAAAATTGTTTTTAAATATACATTTCAAAAGAAGAATGTAGGAAGAGATAGAGAATAATCAAGATCACACAATCAATAAATAATGAATAACAATAGTAAAAAGTTACATGTACTAATAATATTATGAAGTATATAATAAAAATCTTATAATATAATTTTTTATATTAATTATATATAATATTCATATAGTATGATTTAATAATAATTTATATATATAATAATAATATAATTTAATTTAATAATAAAAATAAGAATAGAACATAAGAATACTCATATAATGCAATATTATAAATAAATATCATAATATTGATTAGAAATGAATAACAAAATAATAATAATAAATAACATAATATATACACTGGTGTGCAAAAATTAAGAACGAGACGGTTTTTCAATATAACTTTGTACAAAAGCTTTCCAAATCAACACATTTAATACCGTAAGATCCCCAATACGTATGTGTAATATGTAAGCAACACTTACTAAAAGAGAAATCAGAGGGATAAAAGAAGCTTGATATTGAAAAAAGCATGGAGCGCAATGCGACTGAAGGCCGAAACATCCCTGTTATGGGTGTCCAGCAAGAAACATCCGGTCTTTAGTAATATGATCTCCCCTGACTGCTAACATAAATAGAATGAGGGTGTCAATGAGTTGTTGAGGCATTGCTGCCCATTCGTCTTGCAGCGACAATCGAAACTGGTGGTAGGTACGAGCTGCCAAGCGTATTGAGATCCGCAGATCGTGCCGGCCAATCCATACGTTCAATATCCTCACTCTAAGAGCTGTTCGGCAGCTACTGTGCGATGACATGGTGCATTGTCGTCCATGAAAAGGAACTGCAGACCCATAGCGCCTCTAAAAGACGCACATATGGAAGAAGAATCTCGTTACAATAACGGGTCCCGTTGACTGAACTTGCGTCGAAGATGTGAGAAGGTCTGTACGACTACCAAGCATGATGCCTCCCAAACGAGAACACCGCGACCTCCATACCTGTCCCTTTCAATGATCGAGGGATGATTGCGGCTTCTCCGCTCTCTCCAGATGAGTATGCGATGAGAATCGCTAAAACTAATTGCTCTGATCTTTGTAAAAGTACTCGTCCCCAATCATTGTCTCTCCAATTCCGGTGTTCCCGGCACACAGAGAACGCCTTCTCCGATGGGCAGGCGTTAAAGGTACACACCGTACAGGGCGTCGTCCAAACAGACCACCACCGTGCAGTCATCTGGCCACGGTAAAACGCGATATCGGTCGTCCAGTCGCCTGAGTCGTGTGTCTAAGCGATTTCTCCGCTGTCTGCCGCCTGTTTCTTCTGGCCTGTAAGACAATGTACCGGTCATCTGCGGGTGGTGGTTCCTCGTGGACGACCACTACTGAACCCCGGATGGCTGTTCCTGCAGTTTGAAATTGTCTCCAAAGTCGTGAAACGATGCTGTGAGCAATTTCTGCAGCCACTCTTGTCACACTGCGGCCTTCCTCCAACTTCCCAATGATTCGACCTCGGGTAAAAGCATCCAGATGTCGTCTAACAGATTGATTATTCGCCATTTCTCGCTGAGGCAGCAACTCGGTGTGATTTTAACTGCTATACGGCGTGCAATCTCTCTGCCAGAAATACTAATCGTACACCGACAACATGCTTTATACTACTCAGACACTCCCCCATTACGTCTACCTGCATATCTGCGCATGTGCTACCGTACATCACCTTACTTAATCTCCTGATTGGTCTTTCTGTCCGCTCTGCCTCTTCGTTCAGCTGATATGCTAATTTTTCGACTTCGTCCTTAATTTTTGCACACCAGTGTATATATTTATAAATAAGTATATATTTATTTATAAATATATTTATAAATACATATAATAAAAAAGCGAATCGAGTCTTTCTCTTTCCAAATCCAAAGTAGGAAAATATGCTGGGGGGAATTTCTGGGTATACAAAACTATTATATTTTGATAAATTTGGTATTCTTTTCCTACTTAAACTTTGTCGGTAATTGTAACATTCTTTAATGTCTTCTAAAGTAATTTCCAGTAAAATTATTTTCCACTCAGCAACAGGTGTTCTCAAATCATCTCTAAACCATAATCTATCACAAATCGAACACCCGTGACCAAAATGATTATCAACGAATAGCTTTTGAAAATCTTTGTGAGCAGTTTTATGGGTGAGTACTGGTTTTTACGGCGCACTGTTCAGATACATGAGGGCTCTTGGCGACGGGCTTCGTAATTTTGTACCATGGTCAAGTGACGAGGACGTCACCTAAGCTGGCACTCCCTCCTCTCCTAACTACCCCACCACACAAACGGGTGGACGTTTGAGCTCTCTTCAGATTTAACGTGCATCGCTCCCCTACACGGCGGGTCTTAAGTGGTACTCGGCTCGAACTGATGACATGTCGGCCACGATCTTATACCTTGACTACTAGGCTACCGTGGCCACGCATTCTTATGGAAATCATAGTCTTGTAACGCAAGATAGAATTTACTATCGATTCACATGCATCAGTTCCAACACGCATTCGACTTGTTGAGGGTTCAGTAGTTGTCGGCACAGGGTGGTTCACAAAGTCCGAATTAATCTGTGCTGTCATTAGAAGAGTCTCAATAGCATTCCCATCCCTTAAACTCGGCATTAAGAGAGTATTTTGCAATGTTTTTTTCCATGCTTGATATTCTCTCATCTGTACTCTGATGGAGATTTGGCAGTAGCACTTCATGGATTTGAACTATTTTTCTGTTTGTCATTAAACTCGGCATTAAGAAATTATTTTGCAATATTTTTTTTTTGTGCTTGATGTTTTCTCATGTACTCTGATCAAGATTTTGCATTAACACTGGATGAATTTGCACTATTTTTCTGTTTTTTTGTCACTTTTTTGACTGTACTTGCTGCAAGTTTTTCTTTTTTTATTCCTTCACGAAACTTTTTTCTTCTTTGTGCATTTGATTTAGACATTCTGACTAGAATTAATAATAATTCAACGCAAATGAAAATTAAAGAAAGAAATTAGCCACCGAACACATCGCCATGTAGCCAACAATCTAAAGAAAATTTTAAAAAGGCACCAGTTGGAGACGTGGGCAATTATTCAACTTTTTCACCGATATGACACAAGTCACATGGTGTCCCCACTTCCCCCTTTCCTCTTCTGGCTCTTTCCTTACCATGGTGACGATTCGGGGGAGAGTACTACCGTTCGCTTCTTCATTGTTGCAAAAAACTGGGCAATTTTCTCATTCACTCTCGAGCGCAAAAAAGTTTCACTTCAAAAACAATTATAAATAACGAATATGATATGATTATAACATGTATTAGTAATCGTATTTTTATATATTATTAATAAAATAATTACATAATATACATTAAAATTAGTAATAAACATCATTTAAAAAGTACCGAAAACTTGCAATAATCCGAAAACTGCAAAAATATCAAGATAACCCTATTGTAATGTTATTGCCCATCTTGGCGAACATAAACAACTTGGGCCGTGCCCCATGATATCAAACTAGTTCCTAAATCGGAAAAGATGCGGATACTTTTTAGAACGATGACTGGTAAAAAAAAAACAACTCGATATCCAAAAAATGCTTCGTCCAGTTTTCCAGCTTTGAGTGGCTTAAATTGTTTTCTACAACGTCAACAATTCATAGAAAAAATTTTGTTTTAATTTTTTTTTTATTTCATATTTTGTCGACGCCTCAAAAAAGTACCGCAGTGGGCCGTTTGCAAAGTACATGATAACAATGAATAATCAGTTGGCTTCGTTAGCGGAAAAAATATATTTCGCCGAATATTCGTTCCTTCTCTAACATTCCAAAGTATCATGTTAATAATGATTTTCTGTAATATACTAGATCAGAGATTCCCAAACCTTTTTGTCTCATAGACCCCTTGCCATTTTTTTCGGTTTGGGGTAGACCCCTGCTTACCCAATGTTGAATTTTTGGAAATTTACCAACTTAAATATCTTTTTGACAGCTGGTATAGAGCTACTTACTTTAAGGTATCTGAACACGTTGAAAATGGCCAAATTCGGTCAAGACAGATATTTTTGTTTTTTATTTTATTGAGTAGAGCTATCTTTTGACTTTACTAAACATACTTTGTTTTGTTTCTACCAGGGCCGATCCTAGGGTATCGGCTGCCCTCGTGCAAACAACTAATGTGCCGCCTCCCTAGAGAACTTTTGATATTTTGACTAATACTTAATGTTGACGTTCAAAAATCATTTTCTTACATAGGAATAAAAAGTAAAACACATTAATAGTAACTCAAATAAAATTTGCAGAACTTCATTTTTTGGCCAGGTAATGAATTATACACTGCTGGACAATTGCTAAGGACGGATAACACTATCATCCATAGCAACCACAAAATGAAAGGAAGCAAAATGTGGAAAATTAGAATAAATGTGGGATATTAGTAAGAAGAAGTATGAGTATGCAAATTTTTTTCCACGTCTGTTCATCACGTGATAGCGTTCATAAGAGCTTTAAAGGTTTTGACGCGTGTGGACAGTTGTTGTTTCAAGTCAAAGTTTTACAGGAAAGATTTAATAGACGAACTTAAAATTTTTGGCATGTGTTCCCGACATCACATAGATGATTTTATGCGTGGCCGAATTATTGGAAACATCGAAGAAGGACGAAAAATAACAGATGTTGCCAGGGAGTTCGACATCGCTCACAGCGTTGTTTCACGGCTGTGGAAGTCATTTAAAACTACTGGAATGTGTAGTAGACGGCACAGGGGAGGTCGTGTTAAGTACGACGCCTGCAGAAGACAGATATATCGTCCTATCAGCAAAAAGGAACAGGCGCACCACAGCTCAGCAGGTGGCAAATCAGTTTCTTGCTGCCTCAGGAAAGCAGATCTTCCGAAAAACTGTTGCCAGACGTTTGAGGGAGGAGAGGACTATACGCACGCAGACCTGTTGTGTGTGTGTCCCATTGACCAGACAGCACCGTACTGCCCGTTTGCAATGGTGTCATGAGCCTCACAATTGGACTGAACAGGACTGGGCATGCGTACTATTCTCAGATGAGAGTAGGTTCAGTCTGTCATTGGATTGTAGACGCCAACTGATCTGGCGCGAGAGTGGTACTACTTATCGTCCAGAAAATATCCAGGAAAAGGACCGATATCCGACATGCAGTATCATGGTGTGGGCCGGCATCATGATCAATGGCCGCACGCTCCTACATGTGGTTGCGAATGGGACTATGACGGGCCAACGATACATTGATGAAGTTCTACTTCCTCATGTTTGTCTTTTCCGTGGTGCTGTCGGTGATAAATTTGTTTTTATGGACGACAACGCAACATGTCATCGAACACTCGCTGTTCAGGATTGTCTAGACAGCGAGGGTATTCAACGTCTCGTATGGCCAGCGCGTTCTCCAGATCTAAACCCCATTGAAAATGTGTGGGATGCTTTGGGGAGGCAAGTTGCTGGTCGAAACTATCCTCCGACAAACAATAACACCCTCATCCGTGCACTCACAGAGGAATGGGATAAATTGCCTCAACAGCTGCTGGATAATGTTGTGCAAAGTATGGTACGAAGTGTGGAATGTTGCATCACACTCCACGGTGGACATATCCCGTACTGATACCTTTCTTTAAGGTGCCTGCTGACTTTTAGATGCATTGTTCCATTTTTCCCTACGCAGATCTGTTGTTCTTTTGTGAAATCACTTCTACTACGGTATCTTGGGACATCACATTTATTTATATACATACGAAAATATTGATCGCGGATACTGCACACAGCAAGTTTGACCCAAAAGCACACAGCGAACGGTCAGCTCGACAACCTCGTAGAAGGAATGCGCGGGAGTGAAGGCGGGAAAAAAAAGCGCGTGGGCGGATCACTCAGTTATCCTTCCGCCAGAAAAATAGTTCACTCGCCTCACCCCAACATACCCCTCCTGCGAGTGATACATTTTTTTTCAAACAATACAAACATTATAGACATATACACAATACACATAAAATATAACAATAAACACAGTGACATAAAATCAAGAGAGTAATGCAATTTGTTGCATTGAATATTCCAACTTTTCTACATTCATGGCTTTCGTAAGGAAATCTGCAATTAAAAATTCTGTTTGGACATATTCTAATTTAATTACAGTATCTTCAATTAAATCCTTTATAAAATGAAAACGTAAGTTCATATGCCTTGATTTATTTGAAGAACGGGTACCTTAATCCACTGAATTGCTGCTTGGCTATCTGAATTTAAAAGTTACAGCATTATTTATAAATTGTTCACATTTTAATTCAGTTAACAAATTTACAGTCCAAATTATATCTTTACAAATTTCAGAAATAGAAAATAACTCTGCTTCACATGTTGATAAACTAACACTCTTTGTTTACGACATTTCCATAAAATTAATGAATTACCTAGTAAAACTACACCTCCAGAAAATGATTTTCCATTTTCTGCATTTCAACTAGCATCTGAACTAGCATTTAAAATACCAAATTCATTTTCATAAAACAATTTTTTATCTTTTGAGCCCATCAAATATCTTAACACTCGTTTAGCCAAATTGTAATGTCTCTTCTCTGGATTATGATTAAATTAGGATAAATAAGATGTTACAAAAGAAATATCAGGGCGAGTTCTATTAGCTAAATATAAAAGTTCACCAATTAATTCCTGATACATAGTAATATCAATAAATTCATTTGTAGAGGGAAAATTTTGTCTTCCCCTTCACAATTGGAGTTTTCACACTTTTACAGTTTTCTAAATTATGTTTGACTAATAATGAATTAATGTAGTCACACTGGGATAAATAAATACCATTTTCACATTTTTCAATTTCCATGCCTAAAAACTTATTAGTTTTGTTTTCAACCACTTCAAATACATTTTTAATCTCACTAACAACATCTTCATACATTATATCATTGTTACAAAAAAATAGCTAAATCATCTACATACATACATAATATAAGAACACTTTGATTAACAGATTTAATAAAAACACAATTATCAGAAGCTAATTGTTTTAAAACCAAAATTTTCTAATTCACCCTTTATTTTCATGTACCAGTTTCTACCAGACTGTGGCAAAACCATAAATACTCTTTTTAATTTACAAACTTTATCATCTCCAATTAATTTTTCATAACCAGGAGGGGGTAACACATACACCGTCTCCTCTAAATCACCATATAAGTATGCAGTTTTTACATCAAAGAAATTAACATTTAACTTTTAATTTAGCTGCAAGTGCAATTAACAATCGAAAATATTCAATATTTACAACTGGTGAATACGACTCTGAATAATCTATGTTTTTAATTTGATTAAAACCAGCTGCTACAAGCCTTGCTTTGTATTTTATATTTTTCCCAGCATCATCTTGTTTTAAGCTATATACCCATTTAGTTTTTATTAATTTTGATTTCGCAGGTTTTTGTACAATTTCCCAAACTTTATGTTTATCTAACGAATCTAATTCATTCTCCATTGCTAATTTCCAATTTTTCCAATTAGCACTATTTTCTGCCTCAAAATAAGAGTTTGGTACATTATTCACCAAATGGACAGACATCAGCTTAGATTTTAGTCTTTCCGATCTTCTAACAGGGATTTGATTTTGCACATCATTCAATTCAAGTACCGGAATTTGGATTCTGTCTGTCCGAGGTGATGACGTGGTCTGAAGGGGAATTGAGTTATCATTCTCAATTGCTCCAGGTCCATTATTTATATCAAAATTATACAACACTCCATTCTCTGTATTTTGATTAATTTCGTTTCTTTCGGGAGAGACTTCAAAAAACGAGTCAATATCCCATGTTTCATTTTCTATCTCACCTAAATAATTACTACCTTTTAAATATTCATTAAATTTAACTGATCTCTCCTCAATTACTTTTTGATTTTTAATATCATAAATTCGATATCCCCTCCCTTTCTCTAGCATATCCTAGCATAATTCCACGTCTTCCTGGAACTTCAAATTTATTTCTCAATACTTTCGGAACGTGAAAATAGGCCACACAGCCAAATTTTCAGATAATTTAATTTTGGTTTATTACCTGTCCAAATTTCTAACGGGATTTTTTTCTTTCCCTTTTCGTGGTGTAACATTAGATACTTGAGTACTACAATTAATAGCTTCAGCCCAAAATTTTAAAGGAAGTTTACTTTCATATAATAAAGATCTAGCCCTTTCTAGAAGAACACGGTTGGCTCTTTCTGCCTTGCCATTTGATTCACTATTGTATGGAACAGTTTTTTCATGAAATATTCCTGAATTAGCCAGGTAAGTATCTAGTTGTTCATTTACAAATTCTAACCCATTATCAGTTCTTATCTTTTTTAATCCTTTTATCAGTTAAATTTTCATATTTAGCTTTAAATTGAGAAAATATATCAAACACTTCATATTTATTTTTAAGAAATAAGTAAAAAGTACATGCCAGAAAAATCATCTACAATTACCATAAAATATTTTGCATCACCATGAGATTCGATATTAATTGGACCACACAGGTCGGCATGGAGCAACTCAAGAATTTGTGAGCTTTGATATATATCAATACTATGATGAGTTTTTCTGGTTACCTTACTTATATCACAAGTTTCACATGTGAAATTATTTACATTATCAATATCAATATAATCTTTCATTTTAAGCATATATTTACAATTTAAATGACATAACCTGTTATGCCAAATTTCATAATTATTAGTAGATTGGTCAGAAATAAAACACTCAGAATTATACATAGGTTCTAATTTAATTTCTAATCTACCATTATTTTTAAATGCTTTAGTTATTAACTTATCATTTTTATCATATATCAATACACAATTATTTTCTGATTTAATCTTACAACCTTTATCCATTAAACATGTTACAGACAGTAAATTACATCTTAATTGAGGAACATAACTGACATCAGTAATTGTTAGATTAATAGAATTACAATGTTTTTGTACTCACAGTTTTAGCTGAAACGTTTCCAGTTCCTTGGCTCATCATTTTAGAATTTTTATCGGCTAAGTAAATGTCCATCACTTCTGGACTAATATTTTGAACCACACAGGTTCTTTAGCCATATGACAGGATGCACCACTATCCAGAATCCAGATATTGTCACAAGGTTTTTCTTCTCGATGGGAAGCTGTAAATACGTGTCCATTTCTAGAAGAATTGTTTCTTTGGCTTGTACTTGGAGAGTGTTCTTGTTTCTATAATAACAGTCCTTAGCTAGATGATTTGATTTTCTGCAAATATAACACAGTCTCGTTTGCTTTTCATTTTTTCTCTTACAATAAAATGCTTCATTAAATCCATCCATGCGAGTTTTAATTGGCAAGTTTAAAGTTGCTTCTTCTTCCCTTAAAATTTGTAATATTTCGTCCATGCTCTTTCCTCTTTGCGTTTTCAGAATATCCCGCACTTTGGAGAATTTTCCATTTAATCCTCTAACGGTATGGTAGACCAATTCCCTCGGCGACACATCCAGTCCAAGGGAGTGACACTTAGTCGAAATCCCCGCGCTCTTGCAATATAATCTGCTACAGTTTCGCCATTTTTCATTCGGATGTTCTTGAGTTCATTGCCCGCGTCAATTTTTCGGTCTTCACCTTCGCCCATGTAAGTCGCTCTAATTTTATCCCACAGCACTTTCGCGTTGTCTTCCGCCGCGAACTGTAAGGCTTGCTCATCTGCGAGCGATAACTTAATGTATGCTATTGCATCTGAGTTTTCGTAATCCAGTCCATTTCATCTTTACGGGTAAGGTCTTCAGGTTTCTCCTCTAAGATTAGAGGGGCTAATCTTTTTAAGCTAAGGGCAGCTTTCATCTTAAGCTCCCAAATAAAATAGTTCGTTCCGTTTAAATCGGGAATAGTTATCTTATCCATTGTAGGTAGAAAGATTTAAACGTTCACAAAGTCAACTAACTCGTCACACAGATTAACCACGGTCTGCTACCACTTGTTGTTCTTTTGTGAAATCACTTCTACTACGGTATCTTGGGACATCACATTTATTTATATACATACGAAAATATTGATCGCGGATACTGCACACAGCAAGTCTGACCCAAAAGCACACAGCGAACGGTCAGCTCGACAACCTCGTAGAAGGAATGCGCGGGAGTGAAGGCGGGAAAAAAAAGCGCGTGGGCGGATCACTCAGTTATCCTTCCGCCAGAAAAATAGTTCACTCGCCTCACCCCAACAAGATCAAATGAACATTTTTTTTTCTTTCAGATGTTTCACAGCTTTTGTACTTTCCAGAACAATAAATATTCTTTATTCTAATGTCTGAACAGTGTGGCAATTATATTTTATCCTACTAGGCCCCATGTCTCGCTTAATGTTATGCTACATAGCAATTTGTTATCCGTTCTTAGCAATTGTCCAGCAGTGTAATAGCGACAAAATGATTTAACAAAATAATAAACTAACAAAAATATAACCTTTAAAATAAAAATAAAAATTTTATAATTATAAATGCAAAACAACAGAATTTACTCAAAAAATACAATCTAATAAAAATCAATACTAAGTCACAATTATTTCGTGAAATTAAAAGTATATAAATCAGTCATTCTACTAAGACTAAGTAATAAACTATACCGTAAAATCCGATGAATAACGCGCCCTTTTAACTCAAAAAATTATATTGAAATTTACGGTTGCGCATTATACGCCGGGTATAAAAATGAGAGCTTTAAAAATACAAAAAAGATAAGCATAGAAAAGGATCAGACTTTTACATATATCGAATTACTGTTTCTGTGAAAGAAATAACATTCCTTATGAACTTTTTTTTAGAGGGTTGTAATTCTGAAAGTACGCTATTTTTACGAAAGCTTGGAATAATATTTGAATAAAGGACTTCAAAACACAAGATCATTGCGCACATGCACTTCAGGTTTCTTCGTAAAAAAGTGCGTGCGTGTTGTACGGCGAATATGTGTAGGAGCACACGTTATACGTCAGATTTTACTGTAACTATAAAATAACTTTTCTTGCTTTCTGAGAAGCAAATTTGTTAATAGTGTCGGTTAAATCAGTTTTTTCTGAGATTTCGAATTCAATTGAGACTATGGCCAAATCTGAAAGCCTTTCTTGTGTCATATTATTTCTCAAGTAATTTTTAATTTACTAAAACTTCTTTCATCAGAAGCTACGGAAACAGGTTAGGTTAAAAAAATTCTCTATGTTAGAGTGAAATTGGGTAAACAGGGAATAAGATCATTTTTCACTATAATTTCTAATATCTCACACAGTTGGCTGTTTTTTTACCAGGAAAAATATCTTTGAATGAAGTTATTTCATTCAAGGGCTGTATACCATCTATATCTTATTTTGGAATTTATTTTTTCTTTTCTCTTATTATTCCAGCAAAAGGTTTTTTTTCTCTTTTCAAAAATTCATCTGAAAGTGAATGAGTACCAGTTGTCTCCTTTCAAGTCCCCTTCTTCCCAAATGTTTATGTCTATACATATAAAACATGTATTTCTAACTGTGTCTCCCTCTTCTAAATCTGAATCGATTTCAGTGGAAGAATCAAATTTGCTGTTATACTTTTCATCATTTGATTCTTCCTCATAATCACGAACAGAATTTCTTCATCCGAAAATAGTGTTGTACTATGTCTGTTAAACATAGTATCTATTAAATTAAATATCACATTTCTTCATCCTAACTACAATAATACGCCATAGTATAAGAAAGATTTAAAACGTGCTCATGCATTCAGAACTGTAACGGGGATTCACGCGCAAGGTATGACATACTTATCCCAAAATATGTATTTAGAATTCGCCTACAAGCTAAGGCCCCTCAAAGCATATGACCTTTAAGTCCGCTACACGAGAAACTATCTATTTTCCAAAAAAGGGTTAAAAACTGAGAAAGATCTCTGACCTGATGCATTCCATATCAATATAGTTAAAAATATTTTTAGAAGTATCTCTGCATTAGGGAAAGTCGAGACCAATTCGTTTGCAATTTTGGTGCTTGCATAAGCCTCGGGTCTTCACCGGGGGACGATTTCCGATTCCGAGTCATATAATTTATTTCTCTGTAGCAGTGTGGAAGGAATTTCTGTGAATGCTTGAAAATAAAGTTATAAATTTTGGATTAAAAAATAACAAAATTCTTTTTTAATCGAATATAAATTTTCAAACTTTTTAAAGTTTTCTATTTATTATTGCAAACTGTAAATTTTTTCCATGAAATATTTAGAAAATTAAAATAATATTCTTAAGCTTTTTAATTTTTTTTCAAGCTCTCAAAAAGTACACATTTAATCTTTTTTTTCAAATTTTCAGACTAAATTATGAAATTTCTAATTTAATACAAACATATTTTGTTTAATTAATTGTTTTTTAAACATATTGGTTTCATTTCTAGAACAAAACGTTGCTTGGAACTTCCAGATTACTTATTCAAAATTATTAAAATATCTCCACCAAAAGTAAGTTTTCAAAAATTCTAAGGTTTTTAAAAAAAAAAAAAACCAGGAACACACACAATCACAATACTCTGAATTTGAAGTTTCCTTTAAAAGTTTCTAAGTAGTTAATAAAACATTAATATTATTATTATACTTGTTTGTTTGTTTTTTCAAATATCTTAATACTTTGAGACTAAACAGAACAGTAAAACATTTCTAGAATAATTTGAAATTTCTAAGATAACTCAAAACTTTTTGACAAAGGCCACAATATCACAAAAGAGAAATCTAAAAATTTTAACTTAATTTATATCTTAATTACATTAAAAATACTCAAGATCATACAACCTTACTACTTATTGAATAGTTTTTCACATTTCTGTTTTGTTTGAAATCACTTCTCTACTTTATAAATTGTGTTTATCATATTTTTATTTCTGTAATGTATTTTGCTATCACTTTAATTAAATAGTTTTATACTACTAGAAGCAACTAAAAAAATATTACCTATATTTTTCAACATTTATTATTGTTCTGTAAAAATAAACCTTTTATTAAAGGCTTTTTATAAGAAATTTCTGCAATAGTTCTGACATTCTTATTGTTGCCTTTTTTAAAGATTTTAAATATTGCTATAGATTGTTAAAGATGAATTTTGATGACATTTATTAGAAGCATTCAAAATGCTACACAATATTTTAAAGAAATTATACGATTTTTGTGTATTTTTATAATTAATTATACACATAATTAAATATTAGTTTGCATTAAATATTCTTTCAAATTCTCTGGGGAAAAGATCTTAATCAAGAAGGTATCGTGCAAATTCTTCTTAAAATAGTAATAAATACAAGAAAAAAGAATTTGTGCTTTTCAAATTCAATCTTACATATAATGGTTATATATAGCTCAGGATCTGTTTTACCATGTTTCAAAATTGAGTGGTCTATGGATAATGATTTTGACAGCAATTCTAGAACTTTTATAAAACTTTCAAACAAAAAACAGATCAATGTAATAGAGTACGACAGCTATATTCCTGAATTTTACCATAATATGCGAAAAAGTACAAAATAATGGGTTTTTTTTATAAAAAAATATTGTTTATGTTTTATGAAGATGACAGGTTATTTATTTAGACAAATAAAGTATTCTAATTTTTCGGTAAAAGAATTTCGAACACAGTTTTTAATTTTGTATTACTTGTCGTTTAGCAACTTCCGAGTCAACGTTAAAGAGTATTTATTCTGATGAATGAGTAGATATTAAGAAATCAAAGCTACATCAATTGAAATGACACGTGCAGGTGAAATAAAAACGAATTGCACACTTTCGCGCGAACCCTTCTCATTTATACTCTGGAACAGGTAATTCTGATGTCAACTGTGACGTAACAGAGCGGTTTCCAGTGACTCGGAATCGTTCCTGCAAGAGGGATGTGACGTTTCACTTCCTCTAAGATACAACTTTACTTCTTAATGGGTGTACTAGTACAGGAGGAAGTGTATTCACCGCGGTTAGATCAAAGACTTTTATTGTTCCAATTAAAAGACGCGTCAAACGTCGGAGTAAAGTAAAAAGTATAATTGACACTTGGATCTGGTTCATGTTCCTGTGACTCCAGAAATGTCGCGTGAATCACTTCATTCCGATTTTGAATGAGAAAACTCAAGTATAAAAAGAAAGACTATTAGACTTTGCAATTTTGTATGGATTTGTAACAAAATGAATATATACAGTGAATCACAAAAGAGTTCGTACACTTGCAACTTCCTATAAAATTTAATGTTTTCGACTAATAAAAATTAATAAATCAGACTTGTAATTTTTTTATGATATTTTCAACTTGTTCTTAATGGAATGACATAATCATTTTTTTAAAAAATAGAGTAACTATTTTTTTAAAAAATTAATTATCACACACATACAAAAAAATACTAAAAAATTACGCCATAAAAGTCTTCTTACACTTAATAAAAATCTCAACATAGCTTTAAATATTGAATTTCTTTTACTTACTTAGTACTTACTACTTTTAGTACTTAGTAGGATATCTCTAGTGTCCATAACAACTTTTAAGCGTTTTGGTATAGAATTAATCAGTTTTTTGTAATTTCTGCATCGATTTTCCTCCATTCTTCTGTGATTACTTCACGTTATGTGTTTATATGTCGTGTTTTCTTTTTTTTTACATCAAAATCTCACCAAATATGTTTTACTGGGCTAAATAAAGTGATTCAGGAGGTATTTTCAGAATTTGGGGACAGTTATAGAGACACCAGTGGCGTATATTCAGAGCAGTACGCTTGGCGTCATTATCCTGTTAAAGATGAAGTCGTCTCCAATATCCAGATTTTAGGCGGATAATTTAAAATTTCTCTTTAAAATATTTAAATAGAGCTCAGGATTCACATAACAAAAAAAAATACCAAATTACCTAATTCTGAGGCCAATTTACACCCCCACGCAAGATCACTTCCGCCTCCACGGTTTATCGATCCAACTAGGTTCTTGGGATTAAGTTTCAAAAAATTCAAAATTGACAGCAAATTGATAGGGACGACAGCAAAATCAACATTTTTGGTTCCGATGAGCATATAATAACTTGTAAATATAAATCCCATGAATTCATGTGGAACAAGAACTCCACCACCTCCATGCTTCAGCATGCAAGTGGATGTGTTCTTGCGTGGGGATGTAAGTTGGCCTCAGAATTAGGTAATTTGGTATTTTTTCTGTTTTTACAGTTCTTTAGGTGAATATAATCACTGTTTTTTAAGGAATTTCATATAATTGATAAGATAAAGTGCTCTTGTTTTTGTAAAAATTAAAATAACACATCAAAATGGAAAAATCAAGAATTAGTTCATTTACTATTTGTACAGAGCGGGCCCCGTTTATGTCATTTTTTTGGCAATTTTTACCCATTTTTGTTCTTATAATTTATTTTTCTCTTCTTAATTTTAGCTTTCTTTTTTCTTAAAATGTACTAAATAAATCTAAAAATTACAAAAATATCTCCAATTATTTAAATATCACCAAAACACTCTTTATTTTATTTGCCAAGATAAATTTACTGTCAGGATTCTTCGCTTTCACTCTGTCCTCAAAGACTTGGAAAAAACAAATGGTTAAAATGTAATTTTCA